>BRZM01000454.1:44089-214910 GCA_033238685.1 Lates japonicus | reverse complement strand
TCACTTTGGCCTACTTGAATATCCTGATAGCATTTCTGTTGACCAACAAATTGCACTACATTGATTGGTATTACACTGCTCAAAAAAAAAAGGAACACTTGGAATACCGGACACAACTACAGGACTTATTAGCATGTAGTGTGTATCAGAAACAGAAGAGGTTAACATTCAGTGTGGCCAGAAAATTTGAGATGCGTCAGTGGAGATGCAAGATAGGCTACCTAGGGTTATGAATTAATCAATTCTTAAAACAGGAGGGGGCAGTTCACTATGCAAATCAAATGCCTGTCACCAACTGCTCTAATCACCTCTCTAGGGAACTGTATTTATTTAGAGTATCAAACTGCTTACACTGGGCTTTGGATGGTGTCACAAGCATTAAGTAAGTGCCTGTTTTTTTCTACATGTATGTGGGTCTGCTGAGGTGCATCCTTTAAATGCTGCTGCCTCCAAAAGTTGTGGGACAGCATTCTCCTTTCCTTTTCCAGTGTATCCTCTGCTAAAGGAGATAAGATAGGAAACTTACTAGGCTCCTTTCCCCTAATATTTAGAAATTTGACCAGCTCTTATCCTTGTGCCACTTAAACATTACTGGATCCTTCACTCAGTTAGGGACTTTCTTAAGCAAAAGACTATTCAATCACAGCCAATGACTTCCTAGAATGAGTCTGTAAGTCTGGTGAAGTCTAACATTTGTATTCAGCCCTAGCCAGCGAGGCAGTCTTTTCCATCTTACAGTATGCCACACATTCTGAAGAAGAAGGTGATGGGGAGAAAAGTAAACAGACAGCTGCTAGAGTGGAAAGGTGGAGCTGATATTGGTTACATTATTCAGGCTTGCAGCAAGCTGAGGGGGCCTAGAGAATGCATGCCTAGTGAACTGGAGAAAAAGCACAGGTTCTGAGTTCAATGGCTCACCAGGTGCTTCTGTCTGAATTTTATGGTCCCCTGGGAATAGAAAGTGTGGCCTGTTAGATCATTACTTAAATGCTCATGTGAACAATGTGTCCTTACTTTGCCACCACTCAGATGGATGTCATTTGTACAACCGTGTACCAATGTACATTTTCATTAAAGCCCTCATTCTCCTTACAGCAGCAGAGCTGCCTTTGTAATGCACTTTTATTGAATGAAAAAAAACTGATAAAAGACCATGGAGTAGGTGGTGTTAAGCATGTTTGTATTTTTTGCAGCCTTATGGTTGAGTCTTTAAGTCTTGTATTGATCAGTTGTACAATAAATATATTATTATTATTATATGTATATACGTATTTGAGGTGGCCTACACTCAGCAGCTATTACCGCAGCTATACAGCATTTTGTATAAATGTCCAAATACCTCAGAGGACAAGTGATTTTAACTAACCCCTAAGTCTCTTGTGTCACCATCAGGCCAAAATTCCCTTAGGAACATCACCTTTGGCATTGACAAGGCAACTGGAAAACTTATGATGCATTTCATTCAAATATGATGTTGATGATGTTATGGTCCCTAATTTGTGGTGTCTTTTGACCTTTCATAAACACAAAATCTCAAAGAAATAATAGTGGCAAAACATTTTCTCAGCACAACACATTAATGGTGCTCAGAGGGATGGAGTCTCACTGCAGCATGTGTTGTTTGTTTAAATACCTAAAATGCTTCCTCCTTGCCTCACAAGAACAACCTCATTGTGTTTTCCTCGATAGCGTTTCATGCTGAGCTGGTAACACAAATACGTATGAAAATTTGTGAAACGCTCTTAAGTTAGTTACTTGATTTTTCAAGTCAGACTGCTGAAACCTCATTTAAATACAGATACATTTTGAATATTTATTGCACAGAATGAGGACTATAGATTTTGTCCCCATCACATTAGAAAGATATCTTTAATAGCCAGTTTGAACAGGTGAAATGATTGTAAAACAAAATATATGTTCCTTGTCATAAAACAAAATGCATACCTAAGGCTTGTATATTGTGTGTGGGGACATCACTGGCTCAGTGATGGTTTCTCTTCTGTAGGTGGTGAAGATCAATGTGTGCTGGAAGAAGGTTCCTGGATCAACCTGGCATTGAGCAGTTTCCCTGTTTTCTTACTGACTGAGGTGAGGTCAAGAGACATCTATGGCCTCCCATCCAACGGTACCAGGCCTGAGTGAAGGTACATCTGGTACATATATATATATATATATATATATATATGTGTGTGTGTATGTGTGTGTGTGTGTTGTATGTGTAGGTATGAATATAACTATATATATAGTTTCCTCCTATTTATATTATATGGTAAAGCATAGTGGGAATGATAGGAGTAGTAGGAACTTGTATGCCTTACAGTGTTTCCCCTAGAATGACTGTCATGGGGGGGTCTCGTGTTGTCCAAGGAGGGTGGCGTTTGAGTGTGTGTGTGTGTGTTTTCTGTTTTAGAAAATCTTTATGTGGCATTCAATGTTGATATTAAGACGGGCTGCCATAAATAACGCAATGAAACACACAAGGTGCTCCTTGTTGTGACTAAATGGTCGCAGTCTGGAGCCCTGGGGCCATCCACAAACACATCAGGAAAATGGCCCCCTGGGGATGAACTTCTAAAAGAGTGCTGCGGGCTACAGAAGACAGAGGACAATGAGGAGGAAGAGAAAATATAATTTAAGACCAGACCCCTCCATGGGATGTATTATTGACAGATAGAAGGAGTGACTGACATCACAAAATCTTAACAGTGTTTAGAAAAGGCTGTCCTGAAAGGATAGCACAGAGGCTCTGATCATGGCAGTACAAGAACAGGCTCTAGGCACCAGATACATAGAGGCTGGGGTCCACCACAGCAGATGGGAACCAAGGTGCAGGCTGTGCAAAGATGCCCCAGAGACATTCCAGCACATGTAAGTGGTTAAGAACAACAGAGCTAAGATCCTGTGGGACTTAAAGTTCCAGACTGAAAAACAGTTGCTGGCTACCCAACCAGACATAGTGGTGGTTGACAAGGAACAGAAGAGGCAGTGATAGATGTGGTGATCTCCGGTGACAGTAACATCAGATAGAAGGAGTACAACAAGATCTAGAAGTGCCATGGGCTGGAAGAACCATTGGAACAGATGTAGAGGACGAAGTCCGAAGTGGGTCCCCATGGCTGTAGGAGCATTACGGGATGCAACCCCTAAACTGGGAGATCAGAACTGGACCATGGAGCAATGGAGGAAGGTGGTGTTGTCCTATGATCATGTTTTCTTCTACATTATCTTGATGTGTGATTGCATCCGCGTCTACCTGTGGAGAGATGGTAACATAATGTACTATGGGAGGAGGGCAAGCCAGTGGAGGCGGTGTAGTGCTCTGGGCAATGTTCTGCTGGGAAACCTTGGGTCCCGGGTTTGATGTGGATGTTACTTTGAGGCATACCAGCCTATCTTCTTTTCTCTAAAGTGGGAGATTTCTTCTAGACTGCAGTATTCTTTTTTTTTTTTTAATTATTATTTTTTTTGGCTTTTTGCCTTTATTAGACAGGATAGTGGAGAAGAGACAGGAAACAGGGAGAGAGAGTGGGGGAATGACACGCAGTAAAGATCCGGCCAGACCGGGAGTCGATCCGGGGACTAGCTGCTCAGGGCGCTTAGGCCCATGTGGTACGCGCCCCAACCATTCGACTATGGGGGCGCCCCCTAGACTGCAGTATTCTGTATTTGCAATGAATTTAGCTCACTTCATTGATGAAGACACGAAGACACGATCAAAACATCCAAGGGGGCTGAATACTTTTTATAGGCATGATAAATTATACAGTACATTTCAGTTTGAGGTATTTTTCCTGTTTATGTATAATTCATTAATTAGAATCAATATTAATTAATTAATTGATTTTGTACTTAATAGAAATACATAATATCAATTTATTTAACCCTGCTCGCCTACACTCTTAACCCGAATTAGTTGACTTTACTCGCAAATCGCGTGGAAACCCGTTGCCCTATACCACTTTAGTTTTTACGCAAGCTGAAACTAAATATGTTGACGTGTATTAACATGGAACGTTAACTTTTTACGCAAGCTGAAACTAAATATGTTGACGTGTATTAACATGGAACGTTAACTTTTTACACAAGCTGAAACTAAATATGTTGACTTTTAATTTTATTAATTATTAAATATAACTAGCTATTATTACTTGTTATTGCTACTTTGTTTATTACAATTACTGTATTTTCCTCTAATTAAATTACATTTTCTTTAAAAAAAAAAAAAAATTTGTAGAAAACATTGTTTCAATTAAACTGAATGGAAAAACACCTTTAAATGCTCCAATGCATTTAATTTTTAAGGAAAAAGGCAAAACACAATCCAAGCCAATATTATTATTACAAACTTATCATCAGGTCAACATCAACACATCCAACCTAAAATGATTAATCTGAAAAAGGTCATTTCAAATCATTGAAACAATTATGTGTGTGGTTGTTGAATGTGTCTGTGTGTGGGTGTTGTCTGTGCTGCTTGTGTGGTTGTTGGTGTTGGTGTTGTCCGTGCTGGTTGTGTGTGGGGGTGTTGAATGCATCACAAATTTACAAGAAAAAACATGGATATGCCCTGAGATTACAGTGGTAAATCTATAAAAAAAAACAAAAAACAGAATTCTTGTTACAGTAGAGCTGACATCTCTTTACATTGTGAGCTGATTTTTCAAAGTCTGTAGCTTTGGTTTTAGGTCAGTGTGGCCTAACGAGAGCAATACCTGTTGGATGAACTGAAATGTGAGCTTCATAGTCTTGGGATAGTTAAGATGGAGTGCATATGTGAGTCCAAACAGAATGCACATTGCTTTTGGCAGATCTTGAATGTTTCCCATCACGACTTCTCCCTCAATGATGATTTTCAACGAGGCTGGACTGAGATGCTGGGAAGATGTGAGCACAGCAGCTTCACGCTCAATGAGAAGTATCCCGATGTCAAGGTCACGGAAAGAATCATCATCATCAGATTCCTTGATAAAGAATAACAGAAGAGGACAATCATTACATTAGACTTCTCATTTAAAAAAAAAAAAAACAAAAAAAAAACAACACATTAATCAACATACTGTAAGAGTGCCAAAATTAAAAGAAAGCAAGAGCTTACTTACAAAGCCTGCTTTGAAGAAGTTTGTGGGGTTGTCCCCCAGGATGATTGGAAGCCCTCTGAGCACCTGTGTCTGGATCGCAGTTGGGTTTGTAGTCTTTTGGGAATTAAACAGAATTAACAAGTTAGATAGCTAAAATAAAAAAACAAATAATGATCTATAAGAAAGCTAATGATCTATAAGAAACTGAATTACACAACCAACAGAGAACCTGTAAAGAACAATGCCAAGCACATAATGTGTATGGACCTACATTGGTCTGTTGTGAAATCTGTGTCAACAACTGTCCAACATTCCCTCTCTTGGAACGAAATAACTCAAGGAGACAAGGACTGTGCCGATCGATGCTCTCATAGAATTCCTGTTTGAGGTTCTTGCCCACAATCCTGCTGAACTCCATGAACACCTGAAAAATACAGAGAGCAAAAAAAACAAACAACCTAAGCCACAGCGAGTGGTTGACCATCTGGAGACAAGGGTGTTTGCTTATCAGTGCTGCTGCAACACTTTCGAACTGAGCAGCAGTTGGGTATGCTGTGTAGCTATACATGCTCTCTGCCAATCTCTCAAGTATCTCGTGTTTTAGTTCTTTTGATACTTTAAGGTGTGTTCCCTCACTCATAAACAGCAAATCTGCCTGCTAAGTCTATACTGTACATCAAAATGTTGGGATGTCAAAAAATTCTAGCCACTGTTCCTGTCGCTGCTGAGATGAGTGTGAGAGAATCTCTGTATCTGCTGTACTTGGTGTGGCACTGAAGACTTCATCAGGTGGGACAGGTACCAGCTCAAAGACAGGCAAAACTTTAACTGTTGGTTTTTCTGGAAGTTCTTCAGTATCTGTCAGATTACATAGCTCATTATTGAATTCGGGGTCTTGGTATTGGAGACTGAAGTTGTATTGAAGTCCCAGTGACTCTTTAAGCTTGCTTATCAAATCTTCGACTGTAGAGGGCCTTGTATTTAGGACGACTTTTCTTATATCTGCCTCTGTTATAATGACCCTCACGGTCATCTTCCGGTTTACAGCCATCTTGGGAACAGAAACAATAATTAGATTAGAAATTTACATATCGAAAAGGTCATTCAATTGCTGAGCCATTGCTATGTGCATCACACAAAAATAGTTGATTAATAAATTGGTTGCTTAAGTTCAGTGCACTTTCTTTTTCCTCCAGAAGAAACATTACTGTAAAGATAAATTAAATGATATAAGTGTTTATGTAGAGGTGCAATGTACCACTAGAAATAGTTATGCTTTTGGATGGGAAGAGCTTTATCCAAAATGTCAGCCTCCCGCTACATTTTTTTCCTCTTTCAATAAGGTACTGGTTTAACCTCTGTGAAGTTTTTATTCACATATGCTGCTCTCCTTTTTGTTGTTGATAAGGGGCCATCCTTGCCACAGAATTTCATGATCATATTGCTCTTTGCGGCAGCCCTGACCAACTCTTCCACAACTGAATCGTCTATATCTGTATGTTGTTTGAGAATGTCCTTGACTGCATTATGCAGCAGGCTGGGCTAGTTCACACATCTGTAACAGCTGTTGTATAACTTCTTGTACCGTATTTTCTGGAATGTGTAGCACTGTTTGCATCTTTAAAAAAGAGCTGCGAGATTGTGCTCCAGCTGTTTCTCTAGATCATGAAGATCTTCATTGGTAGAATCCTCACTGTCTTCTGATTCGGAGGTGTCATTTGGAGGCTCATGTTCTTCTTGTGCCATTTCATTAGTTACACTACCAGAGACAATTTCCGGCCTGAACATCCTCCAGTTGTGTGTTCTGTGCTCTTTACTTCTGTGTGCATTAAATGTTGAATACACATTAGTGTGAAAGTTACAGCCATTAAATGGACACTGGACTCTGTGATTTACCTTCAAATGTGTACTGCGCAGGTGAGTGAGAAAGACTGCTTCTGTGCAGGGTGCAGAAAAATCGCATGACTGACACTGAAAGGTTACTTGTGCAGTGTCTCTTGGTTGTGCATCCTGGGTTTTCTGGTGAATCTTTGCTAAGTGGATCTTGAGTGCATTAATGGAGTTGAATGTGCACACACATTCTTGGTGTAAGCAGGGAAATGGGACAGTTCTACCATAGTTTCCATGTTTTAACAGATAATGTTTTAAAAGGTAACCCCTTTTCTCACACATAAACTCACAATACTTACACTTCCACAGCATCCTCACAACACAAGGATCTGTAAAAACAGAAAACAAGAAAACTTTTAGCTCAACAACTCAGCTCAACAATATCGCTGTAAAAAACAAAATGGTAATAGAACCGAAATGACGTGTGTTACACATAAAACCGGCATCTAAACAAGCGTGTGTGTGGAGAGAGAGTGAGAGGGGGAAACAGAGTGCGCACAGAGCGGTCAGTGGATCAATGCGTGGCCGCGCAGCTCGCGGCCTCCACAATATAAACACCTCCACAGACAGCGCCTGCTACACTCCTTTAGCCCCCGACAGCGGTTGAACCGCTTTTCTACCGCATGAAATGTCGGAAATATAAATTATAGCCGCGCAAAATCGCCAGTATTCGAGCTGTCTTCAGACTGTTAACACTATGCTAACTTAACATTCCAGCTGGCCTGTATAGACTAGCTTCGCAATGAGCATGTATTAACACCATGCACAGGTTCAAACAGTACATTAACATGCGACAGAAAAAACAGCGTCAACAAATTATCTGTTAAAAGTTCCCACAAAGATAACTAGGCTACTTATTTTACATACTGTTTTTTTTTTTTTGACAAATTTACAGAACAATTCGGCAGTGCAGCCTTATACAACTTATTTTACATACTAACCGTTCAAGGCGTCCAGTAAAGCTGCTGACTGCTGTAGCTTCTTGTGCTCTTCCCGCCGAGTCAGCGTTAACTTCCGTGCAAGCACTGCTACCGACCGTTGCGCTGGCCTTGTGATGTGACCAGAAGTTTTCTTATAAAACTTAACATAGCAAGTTATCTCTACTAAACATGATTATTGCAATGAATCTTTCAGCTAAATAGTACAATCAACTAATGTTGTTTAGTACTGATAGCAGTTTTTTACAAAACATAAAAGTTTAAGTAATGATCACTCTGAAGTTTAATTAGAATCAAAATCTGGGTTTACAGTGCATCAGTTGGAAGGTTCGATCCCTGGCTCCTGCAGTCGCATGCTGAATTATCCTTGGGCAAGATACTGAACCCTAATTTGTCCCTGATGTGTCATCAATGTGTGAATGTGTATGAATGTGTTAGAAAGCACTTTGTGTGTTTAGAACAAGTGCTGTATGAATGTGTGTGTGAATGGGTGAATGTGACCTGTAGTGTGAAGTGCTTTTAGTGGTTGATATGACTAGAAAAGTGCAGTCCATTTAGTTCCATGTAAGTCTGTGTCTCACATTTCTAGAACTGTGTATATTGGGCAAAATTAACAATTAACCAATTCATCTGGCTTTTTTTTTTAACATTTTTGATTTCTTTGGATTAAAAATTAATTTATATTTATTTTACGTGCATACCAAAGCATCTACAAGATGCACATGCACAAATGCAGATGTGAAATGTAGGAATGTTCATACAAAAGTGGTACAAAAATCATTTAGATCATATATAATACCACCCCTCCCACAGCAAGCCCACTACCCAAAATATCCAAGAAAGTATATTCATGTCCATCCCTAAAGGACTGAAATAGTGCGACTTCATCACAGTTAATATAGAGGAAGCTGGTGTAACTGTGACGTTCAAATTCATGTTGGAAAAAAGATGTGCAGAGGTGGAAAATACCTTAATGGCTAAAGGCTGTCTCCTAAATAACCAGAACAAACAAATAAACTTACATTTTCCAGTGCTTTCTAGTAGCCTGAATACAAAGATACAAAATGTAGCAGTGTTGAAGGTTATGTTTGACTAAGTGATATGCAGTACTACTAACACCACCCTGATATTTCCTGGCCCATCAGAAAGGGCCTTTTGGGTAACAGGAATTATGGCCCAGAAACCCAAACTGGGACTGGTGGCAGTTTCCTGGTAGTGTCAGTGATGATAATGATGTTTCTACCACAGGGAAGGTTATTTTTTCACCAATGAGAATCAATAGACTGTACAGATTCTTTTCCCAACCATTCCCCATCGCCGTCTATGTTATGGATATTTTATCCTCTCATTAAATAGTGACACAGCACTTGAAAATCTGGGTTTTGCTGGTGTTCTCACACTGCTGCAGCGGTGTATCCCAAGGTGTGTTGGCACAGCGTGCCATCACTGATGGTGATTACAGGTGCAACAGAGCACAGTTCTGACCCCACCCCACCACAGCCATCACTGATGCTGGGTGTGGTCGGAGATGCAACAGATCTGAGAGGGCAACAAGAGATGGCAATCATGGGCAGAGAGGACAGTCATGAAGTCAGTCAATAAGTCTACTATATCTGTGCTTGTGTGCCTGAATTTGTATTGAAGACCAGACATGCTTTGTTTGGAAAAATGAATTTATTTTCATTATTTTTTTTTCTCTGCAGAGGAAACTGGATAGGAGAGGCTCCATACAGAGTGGGGATTCCTTGTTCAGCCTGTCCATCCAGCTATGGAGGTACCTGCAGCAACAATATGTGTTTTCCAGCTGTCCAGTCCAACTACATGTACTGGTTCAAGTGAGGAATGAGGGAAATGCTGGCTATGCTTTGGAAATTATGTATTATAGTGCCTGTAACTGGATTACAAAATATGGAAATTATCATTTGTTAAAATGACAAAATGACTGTTCTGACAGTAAATGACATTTAGAATGGATATTGAAATGTGGTGAATTACACTTTTAAATTGCAGCCATGGCCCATTGTAGGGAGCACATTCTTCATGTTTGGATACGCACACCTATAAGCAATCAAATAATAATCTTATTATAATTGTGATTATTAATAATCATTACGCATTAACATGACTCTGCACAGTCTGAGATAGCAGTGCTCTGTTATGTATAGTACAATGCACCCAGCTATGCTGGTAGCTTTTAAGCTTTTAAGTTTGGTGGGCATGTCGCAGGGCCTGACTTTACGCATCTTTTTATTTCCCCTCATTTTGACATCATGACGCGTTTAAAAAAACAGCTCACACTGTCCCGACAATCCAACAGATTTTGTATGTTTCATTCCTGAAAGACATTGTTACTAACCACTATACACACACAAATTCCAGGCAACAACTACCACTCAATTATTGTTACCGCAACAGCTTTAATGGTGAGGCTATTCTGTCTGCACATATGTGGGGCATCTTAACAAGGCTGCAATCAATCAATCTGTGTACAATCCATTTGTATGTAGTTGGCTTTAGGTGCAACTTTATGAACTCTTAAGCAAAGTTACATGGAGTGAATAAGGGGACTAATATGATCAATGAATCATATGAACTTGACTTGACATTTAAGATTAAGAAGTATACTCATTGCCTGTGTTATTTTTTTTCTTGCATATTTTTAAAAAACATTTACACAGTGCCAGGTTAGTAAGATTTCAGGACAGATTTTAAAAGATCCTGGGCTCAAAGTAAAGTACAGAATAGTGGTATGGAAATAGACTTCATGGCTGGGTGAAGGGACTCAGAGGAATATATCAGACTTTGAAATGCATTTGGCCTTGCCCAAAAGCTAGACATCAGGGGAGAGCAGAAACTGCAGTAATGGAATTCCTTGTATCAGCTATTTCATACAGTCTTTTGCATTTAAAAAAAGGTCTTATATTTATTCAGTTACTAGCAATTGTTATTTAATTGATGCTGTGATGTAGGCTGTAAAAACACATTTTGCCAATTCAGTATATAGTGTATAATGATCATTATGATCAGAATAATATAACTTTCTAAAATTTGTACTTTATATAGACAAACACTGCTTTAAACATACCTGCCAGCCCACAACAAAGGTACGGTATAATGTGGGGTATACAATGCATACTACATATATACTCCTTTTGTACAAAATCAAAAATAAAAAAATTGAAATCCATACACTACCACTCAAAAGTTTGGGATCACTTGCAATCACTTGTTTCCAATTACTTGCAATCACTTGTTTTCCAAAGAAAAATACATTTTCATGCAATTCACAAACAATTTTATCCATTTCACAAACAATTAAAATTAATCGGATGATTTTTAAAGAATGATCTACATTTTTACATAGAGGCCTATTATCGGCAACTGTTAGTCCTCTGCATCAGTCTTCTGGTATGGCTGCTAATCCAAGTTAATCATTATATAAGGCTAAGTGATTATTAGAAAACCCTTTTGCAATTGTGTTGCACAGCTGAAAGCTGTTGTACTAATAAGGGAGCAAAAAAGGGAGCATGGTATTCTTTAGGTTAGTTTAGTATCTGAGGCATCAGCAGTTGTTTGTTTGGTTACAGGCTTAAAATGGCCAGAAAGAAAGAACTTTCTTTAGAGAACTTTCTTTATTGTTGTGCTTAGAAAGGAAGGCTATTCAATGTGAGAAATTGCAAGGAAACTTAAAATCTCTTACCACGCTGTAAACTACTCCCTTCAGAGAGCAGCACAAACTGGCTCTAACAAGGACAGAAGGAAAGGAGTGGGAGGCCCTGATGCACAAGTGTGCAAGAAGACAAATATCTGAGAGTGTGTAGTTTAAGACAAAGATGCCTCACAGGTCGTCAACTGGCAGCTGCACTAAATAGTACCCATCAAACACCAGTGTCAGCATCAACAGTGAAGAGGATGCTGGACTTCATGGCAGAATTGCTAAGAAAAAGCCATATCTCAGATTGGCCAATAAAAAGAAAAGACTGAAATGGGCAAAAGAGCACAGACATTGGACACTGGAAGACTGGAAGAAGGTGTTGTGGACAGATGAGTCCAAGTTTGAGGTCTTCAGATCAAACAGAAGAACATTTGTGAGATGCAGAACAAATGAAAAGATGCAAGAACAGTGCTTAATACCATCAGTCAAGAATGGCTGAGGCAGCGTGATGGTCTGGGGGTGCTTTGGAGGTGGTAAAATAGGAGATTTGTACAGAGTGTAAGGGACCTTGAGGAAGGAAAGCTTTTGCAACACCACGCCATAGCCTGTGGACAGCACTTGATTGGGACCAGTTGCATCCTACAACAGGAGAATGACCCAAAACACACCTCCAAACTATGTCAGCAATATTTAAAGAATAAGCAGTCAGCCAGAATTCTGACTGTAATGGAGTGGCCAGCACAGTCTCCAAATCTGAACCCTACTGAGCTGTTGTGGGAGCAGCTTGACCGTATGGTACGGAGGAAGACTCCATCAAGCCAATCCATCTTGTGGGAGATGATCCAGGAAGCATGGGGTGAATTCTCATCAGATTACCTTGAAAAATTGACAGCTAGAATGCCTAAGGTCTGCCAGGCTGTAATTGCTGCAAAAGGTGTTTTTTTTTTTTTTTTTTTAATGAAGTTTGAAGAACACATTCATCATTTCCATTAAAATCATTATTTCTAACTCTGACAATGCCAGCATGTCCTGGTCATTTGCTATATTTCCTATTCAGACTAATTTCATGTGTGTTTCCATGGAAAACAAGAAAATTTCCAAGTGATCCCAAACTTTTGGGGCAGTAGTGTATGTATGTGTATGTGTATGTAAGTACTATGTCAAACACACATAATGGCTCTGTGTCTTCTTTTACAGACAGTAGACTGAGAAAACATAATCAAGTTACACAAAGAACTATAATATTAATAAAAAGCTGTGCAAAATACCACTGTATGGAATTACAGCCATAACCTGCATTTTGATGGCGCTCAAACTGTCAGAAGAACTGAAGAAATATGGCCTAGACCTACTTTACATGAAAAGTGCCCTGAGATCATTTCAGTTATTGATCAGTGTTTTATAAAAAACATTGACTTGAGTTGATTTCATGTAGGAGAATACTGTAGAGTTGGAGTACTGCTGTCAATGATTATTGCAAATTCATAGATATGTTTGTTTTAGATTTAAATTCTTTCAATGTGTTGAGGCCAAAATTTGGTAATAGCTCACCAGATGATGTTAAATACCCATAACTAAAAAATGCTTAAATATTATGCATTACGACTTGTTTGTGTTACAACCTCTATAATTTATTTTTCATGCCCTTTGGGTTGAATCTGTGGAAGTTTTTTTTTCTCCCTTAGTATTGTGAATATTTGATACAACATATATGTTGCTTTATGTATCAAATTAAGTCAAATATGTGTGTAACTGACACATTAGAATGAAACCACTCCCCAACAACTCCTCTAAAAGTAATAGTATAAATGTACCACCAGATGGCAGAAACGAGCCCTCTGGATTTAAACAAGACTAGGAGAAAATATATGGTGGAGAGAGGTGAAATACATTTTGAAGGCCTGGAAATGGTTTTGAGAAAGAAAAAGTGAGGAGACTAAGAAATGGTGAACATCTTAAATAAGAGAGCTCTCTCACTTATTTGTCCATTCTTTGGAAACTTGAGTTGAGTCTTAACACCAGAGTGACCTTTCCTGTTTGCAGCTGACAAGCTGGAGCAGATGTGAATAGAAGCTCTGAATTGGCCTGTCAGCAACAACACTAGATATTAAGGCACATAAGGGGAACAAATAAAAAATAATTTTATGTGCAGTAAAGCATGACTATTGTAAATTGAACTTTCCAACAAGAGAAGGCCAACATTGTTTTTCTTCCTTCTGTGGTGTAAATGCACCTTTGATTGCCTTAAAGTAAGAAAGAGCATCTACAAATGACTAAAGACCTGCAGGGACAGCAGATTGATTGTTCTCTTTACAGCAGTTAGGGACAATTCAGTGGAAATTCACCGCATTCTCCATCTTAAAGCTTTCAGTCAATCTCAGAGGGTCTGTTTTGAACCAACCCAATAAAGGAGCTGCAGGAAGCTTCTGGTGATGGAGGTAGCTAAACAGGCAGATTAAATAAAAAATGTAAAAATCTACCAAACTGGTGTTCAGATAGCTTCATTTGTATGTAAAATCAGTTATATATTTTCTTTATTACTCTTAGTAAACAGTTTGATTATTAACTTTCTTGAAAAGTTGGAAGATACCACTCTAATGTCTGTTCAGTAAATATGAAGCTACCGCCAGCAGCTGGGTAACTTAGCTTAGTATTAAGACTGGTACCAGGGTGACCCGATAGCCGAATGGTTAGGGCATGTACCACATGGGCCTCAGTGCCCTGAGCAGCTGGTCCCTGGTCTGACTCCCGATCCAGCTGGACCTTTACTGTGTGTCATTCCCCTACTCTCTCTCCTCGTTTCCTGTCTTTCTGTCTAATCAATACACAGTTATACCACAGCTTGTAAAAGTATCTTGTGATTGCTGGTTGTCCTAGTAACAAACATGTTTTCCAATAAGAAAGTTTTCCTGAAACGCAGCAGTGTGAAAAAATGTTAGACTGTTGGAATAGTGACCAAAAAAGTGAAATTAGACTGTACAGTGAAGACCACTTGGCTTACAGACTTTGATGAGAAGGGATAGCTAGCTGTCCCACACCTGAATACTTGAAAGTATTTGGAACAGTCACATTTGACAGTTTTTCCCAGTTTAGCTAGCAAAGACGTTAAATACATCAAGCAACACAGAACAATCAACAGTGCGTGTGTGTTTGTGTGTGTGTGTGTGTGTGAGTAGCATGCTATGGAAACAAACTTTTTTTTTTTTTAGTTGCATGGTACTGGCATGTTGTTGGTCCTCTATAATGTGTGTAGTTTTGGTCCAGTATTTAAAATGAGCCTAAATGAAGAGGTAATGTAATGTCACATATATGCAGGCAAAGAGCGCCATGTGGCTGCCCCTAATGTAAGTGACGACAAAGACAGACCACAAACTGAAATGATGTTTCATGTTGATTCTTGTTCAGACTTGCAGAGACTTGCTTGGTCTACTGCGATTTTCTCATGTTCATTAGTGGTCTGTCTTAAGCAATTATACGTGAGAAGAAGAGTCCCCGGTCTGTCACCTTGTACCGTACTGATCATTGTTTCTTATGTAATCTTCCAGAGGTCACAACTGAGCCACTGTCATCTCTTCGTTTCATTTCACTAATTTCATTTTAACAGAGCCCGTCTGACTGCAGTCCCGCTACCCACACACACTTGTTCTTCTGAGTCCTTCGCAATTCCACGCAGCACCGGTGTCATTACATTCATTCAGACCTGGGCTTATGAACACCAATGTGTGTCAGTGTTTTTAGAATGATAACTACTGATCCCAATACTGAGCAGTTCCACTATTTTCAGAGGTACACTACATATGAGGAAACAGGACAGTTCAACAGCAATGAAGACACTATGTTCTCTAATAAATAACCTCTGAATATTTGATCAGAATCCTCACCAGATTGTTCTACATGTGACTGCTTTGATATATCCACATTTACAATACATGTTAGAAACAAATTTGATGATAATGGTGAATGCACTACAAGATGGATGTACATGTACAACTCAAAGTCTGGTGTCTCCCTAGATTTTGTATTGCAGTAGCTACTTACCCACTAACTCTCACGTCTGTACATTCTGAGCAGCCTTGCAAACATTTTGTATAGCTGTCAAGAACTTTTGGCTCAATGTACATGTACAAACCAAATATTTGTCAGTGTCTAGCTCCTTCAGGAGACCATAAGGACAATGTGGATAGTGAATCCACTTAATTTGTCCAGAAGGTGCTGTCTGAGGCATTGAGACTGTAAACAAGCAGGGTGGCCACAGGGGCTTGTTTAGATGAGATCAGTGTCTCATGTCTCTCGTGTACAGTAAATATGTTCAGTAGCTTAGTTTAGCATGAAGACAGGAAACATGGAACAGCTAGTCCAAGTTTGTTGAAGTTTGGGCACACAAGGGACTTAGTTAGGTTTAGGAAATGATAATGGGTTAAATGGGTTAAAATAAGGGCTTTGATAAGGTGAGGGAAACATTGTGGGTTTGATCAAAATAACTATTTTTTAATGTTAGGGGACCTTCGTAGTCATGGTTGTTAAGGTTAGAGTCTCCCTGCTTACACAGAATTTGTCGCTGTATAATACCATCAACTTACTTACTCCTTTGCACCAGTTGTAACTGCTGTGGCTGCTAGAGTGGGCTTTATTATTTGAACATAAACATATGTTATTTCAGGTAACTTGCTCAAACAACTGATGCCGTTTTTTTTTCTTCAAAATCTACCTTCTACCCAGCACATCTGAAGATTACTAATTAACACACAAACTCAAACTGCAAAAACTGAAGTTTGAAAATGACAACTGACCATTTTAAGGAGGATTATGTGCTGAAATATTTCCTTGCCACGTGCAGTGACTTTCTGGCATCTCTCCTGGTTGCGTGGCAACTACACTTTCATGTTCATTTGTGTTGTCACAGCAAAATATACCAACCACCAAATGTTCTCTCTGCTATTAAATCCAGCTGAACAGGGGTAAGTGCAAGGATTTTCAATGATTAATAAGAAAGTGAAAAGCAGGTATGTTGCCCTTGTATTCTACTTAATGTATTTTAGCAGTTTCCTCAATAAAAAGAAGGTGAAGCATAGCCACCACTCACACCATAAAATCTTTAACTAATGCAGAGAAAACACTAAGGTCCAGACAGGAACATACAGCTCAGTGACAGTATATAATGACATTAGAAAAATAATTAATGCACATAGATATAACAAATTACGTATGAATAAATAATGGGCAAAGAATTCAGCAAAGACAAGATGTGGTTTCCTGTGAATTCACAGGTGCATCACAGAGTTTTCATGCAGACTGACAAAGTGCTGAGGTTTTAAGGACCATTTTCACTGCTACTCATTACTTTGTGTGAGCAGAAAGTGTTTCTGTCAGGAAGGGAGGATTTGGACAGTTAAACCCTACTGTAACTATCAGATACAACCTTGATGGAACAGGATACAATGGTCTTTTTTTCCCCCTCTTCATTACTTCATTTTTCAGAGCAAACACATCTGTGGTATCAATATGATGAGTAGTTTTATATTTCATATATTTTAACATTTAGCTTTGAAATTACATAAGTCTCCTTCTGCATTACAATGAAACAAAGGTGATGCTTTAGCTTGTCTCTAGAGCAGTAATGGTTTTTCCAGAGTCAGATTGATTCTTGAGAGTCCTATTACAGCCCAGCTGGAGGACAGGAGAGATTTTCACAAATGAGATTTGATTGTCTTCCACCTAGGCAGCACCATGGGATGTGAGGAAATTAAACAGTTCACCGGTCTCTCTACCTTTCTGTCTGTCTAAAATGTCTGAGTTCAATTTGTCTGTTGAACATCTGCAGTAAAAATGGCAGCATGTGCTGGGGTTTGTTATTTCTACATATGACACGTCGCAGACCCTGGATGCTTTCCACTTAGCTAATTATGCTTCCTTTTTTCATTGCTCCTCCATCTTCCAGCCAGTGACTGGTAAATCAGTTGAGGTTTGCTATCACTGGGGATTCTCCAATCACTTAAATAAATGAGGAAGAAGGGGTGAGTGCCTTGGTACACATCATCAGTGATGTAACCTTAGGTCATCAGGTCTCTCAACATCAGATGTACTCAGTCAGGGCCATGATTCCCACTAGGTTTGTGCTGTGCGTGTGGGCAGCTACATCCTCATCATCCAACGTCTGTGGATACACAACAAACTCTCCATTCCTTATGATCAACTTAAATACACACTTCCCAAAACATCACTTCAAACACGATTACCGACTTTCAGGCTTCTGACGGTGGGATTATGCCAGCTGACATTGGGTGAGGGGCAGGATACACCCTTTACGGATCACCAGTCCACTGCAGGGCCAACATGTATAGACAAACAACTATTCAAACTCACATTTACACCTATACGGGCAATTTACCTCCACACAGAAAAGCCCCGGGCTTGAACCCGGGACCTTCTTGTGGTGAAGAGACAGTGCTAACCACTGCACAACTGTGCCACCCTACATTCAATCTTTCCCATTAGATTACCATCAAGCTGCTTTAACTGACTTAACTAAATTACACATTTTAACAGCTAAATCTTAACCAATGAACTTATTTATGCATTTTACTCTTAACAAATCAACATATTTAGATAATCCAATCTTAAAAATCAACTCACTTGTGCATCCCACCTTACTGTTATTTATTTATTTAGATCATTTTTTTAAATGTGGATTATAATTTCATTACACCCTGCTTGCCTGGTAAAGCCCCACGTCTTTTGAATTCTTCCAACCTGAACAACCACATTTGTCCCTTCCTACCTACGGTGGCAGGTGTAAGGGTACCACCCTCATGTAAAAATGTATCCATCTTTGTCATTGTTACAATAATAAACACAAAGTTAAAATGGAATGGCCCCAGTTTGGTTAGGTATAGGCACAAAATCTACTTGATTTGCTTTAGGAAAAGGTCATAATTTGAGTTCAGATAAGTCCTTCCTTGGACCTCCATTTTCATGGTTACAATAATGAACATGCGCCTAAGGTTGTGGCACAGTCATGGACACAAAAACAACATTTAATATCAGTCTCACAAAGCAGTCTAACAGTAGTCTCTTGTATGAAAGTCCTGTGTTTTACTGGTCCATCTATCCATCCCAACTCATTCATTTTGGCACTTCAGTGCTGTGGGACTAGTAAAAGTCAAATCAACACGCAAAAGAAAACGGGCCACGTCAGATTTGTCTTTCCCGCTGACTCTCTGTCCACAACTTGCTCAGTGGATCTCCTTTGTTTGACTTTTTAAAGAGATGCTTGATAAAGTCAAGTGATTTAGCATAAAAGTGGCAGATTAAGCATGCTCATCCTTCACACACACACACACACAAAACACACACACAGACAAGTAATGGATTCCAGTTGTCAGGCAACAAACAGTATAGATAATGAATGAATGAAGATATTCATAGGATTTTTTTTTTAAATTTTTTAAAATGCAATTATTAATCTGTAACACTGCTTTTTAGAGTGGGGTGTTATGGGATGAAGTCCCGCTCTCTTGGTGTGCACAGTAGAGTGTGCATAAAGAGAGAAATTTTGATAGTTTACAGCAATACAAATTTTTCTGTGTTGGAATGAACCTCAGGGTTCACTTTCACTAAGTGAGTTGAAAGTGAGCTTTTAGGTATGGGAAGCTAATTTCATGAGTGAGATGCTAACGGCTAGTGCTGTCAATAAAGCTGAAGCTGCTCAATGCAACTTAGAAAGTTAAATCTTTCCATGGAAGCTGTAATGATAGTGAAACTCTGTGAAATTAATGGTGGCTGTAAAAATGTGATGGTGTGAGGTGATGTTTCCTATGTGCCTTGTCCCAAACATGGTTATGTGTATCACAAGCCTTTTTAATATTTAATATGGATGGGCCGACAAAACAATTTCGTTTTCACTAGTTGAAATGATATTTTGATATTAATTTAAGATATCTGTACAACAATTTTGACCTGGCACAATGTATGTTTTCACATGTAGAAATTATATTTTATATAGTCAAAATTTTATGTACAGAAGTCTTTAATATATTGATCAGTTATTAATATTTCACTAATATTAGAATAAGAATAAGAATACTGATTACAGATATCTTCAATTGAATTTCCACATGTTGAAAAAAGATTGTGACTAGTTGAAATGTAAATGTCAACACATCAACAGCTATTTTGGATATGTTATCATAATTTGTATATTCTTTTAGACATGTCAACATACAATTTCAAATACGTTGGCATACATATAATTTAAGTACCACAAAGTTTGGTCGACTTTTAAGAAGGCTATGTCTGTGTCTTGATTAGTAAACAAATGGTAAGGCTTTTTGAAAATGCATGATTTCCGTTGGCAACAGTGGTGCAATATTTGTTTTGGAATGGAAGACACTGAACATGGCAGAGCGAGTGATTATGAAAACCCAGCGGAAAATTTTCCCATTTTTCCCCCTTGATGAGTACTGATCAACAGTGGATTCTATCCAGGTATGGTGAGCCCCCAAACCACAGTTTGTTGAGGATGGACTTTGAACTCTCTTTGAACTGCCTGAGCAGTAGGACAAAATCCCACTCACCTGCTCTCCTGCACACTTTGCAAGGAGCAGAAGAGAGTTAAACTGAGACTTTAATATTTTAAATGTGTGCAAACACCATAAAGACTTAATTCAGTCTCCCGGGGGTATCTCCTCTTTTTCTATTTTGGGCCCATTTTTACTTACTTCTTTATTATTTTCTGTGAATATAAACCAATGGTTATATATAACACCTTGTTGAAGGTTAACAAGGTGTAATTTATCCATGGTTTTCCAATATACCACTATTCAACTATATCTACTGTTCCGGCCTCATTCATTTTGCTTCAGAAAACTAATAAACCAATTCTATCAACTGGTCCAACATCATACTAAGAATTAATACTAACAATTCAAATTCTATCATCTGAATTGGGTGCTACACTTACCGGACCTCCCTTCATGTTGACTGAATAACAGTGGCATCTTTGACCAAATGTTCTTAGTTGTTCCATTTGAGGATAAACTCAGTCCAATATCTGGTCCAACTGATTCAGACATTTGTGTCTAGATAAGTTCAGGGATGCAGTGCATGTGTGAAAACACCATTACTTACCAGAAATGGTACTTACCAGAAATGGTAAGTAATGGTGAGGAAATCACATACTCATGTTGCCTTCCCAGTAGCTTGGACAATTTACCAATTTACGTGAGCAGGCACAAAGAGTGACTAATATATTCCTAATAAGGAGGAAATGTGTAGCTATTAGTTCTGGGTTGTTTAGCATCTGATTCAGAGTTAACCAAGAACAATTCATTGAGGTGAGGAGTGTTCAGTATGCAGATGTGCAGACACTACTGGTTCATAAATATAGCATTTCAGAATCAGTTATGGTGTAGATGGAGGGGAATCCAGGCTGGACTCAGAGGAAGATATTCAAGTGGAGGCGAGGAGGTGACATCCCTCATTCAAAGATGCCAACCCTTCCTCAAACACAAGACATGAAATATACATGGGTCAGGACCAAGCTCTGTAACCCTTAAAAAACAAAAGGGACAAAACAAGAGGTGCACATTCTGTGAAGAGATGTAAAAACCAACATCATATGCCTAAAATGCAACACTTACGCAGGGCACATGCAAAAAACAGTCATGTGACAGATTGTGAACTCTTTTTTATCCTTTATTGACATTGTTTTTGTTACTGTTGCTGTGAAATGTTCAGAATTGAATTTTGTGATTTAGTTAAGTTTTCATGTGTTAACAGTTTGGCCCCATGTCCTTTCTTGTTGAATGAAATATTAAGTCAGTTAATAAATACAAATAAAACAAGAAAAAATATTCAGTTAATATTTTATTAATACATACAACAACTGTAAATATTGCAGCTTCATACAAAGTCAGACTCATGGCTACTTAGTTACACATATACATCTATCATGTTGCTGTAGTGTCACCCATCACCAGTACTTTCTGCACATCATCTAAATTTGGTTGCAGGTGAACAATGTGCTCAATAATTCATTCTCAAATACACCAAGAATTTGGCAACCAGTTACAGGTAGTTTGTAGTTCATAGCATTTCTAGGAGCTACTCTGAGACTTAATATAATGAGCTTTATCCAGAAAGGTCAAACAAAAGGGCATGTCATTGGTACTTTGTTGTCACAGAGGCCATATGAGTGTTTTCTAATCTTGGCATCCCTATCAGGGTGACATTATTTGTCATTGCTTCCCAAACCTCTACATTTATTCATTACAATTCATGTGACATCCTCCTTATCTGTCTCCTGTATGGTTTAAGTTCACTTAGGTTTAGGCAAAGGAACTACTTGGTTAAATTTAGGCAAAGATCGGGGACATGGTTAAAAGGGTGGTTGATATCATAATACATACATGATGAGACAATGTTTTGTCAGCCCTGCAAGAGACAAGATGTACCCCGCCTCTCGCCCAATGTCAGCTGGGATTGGCACCAGCTGATAGATAGTTTGTGCACTTGCGTGTTAAGTGTAGTAGACAGGTCATAGCTGAAATACCAGCCTGAACAAAAGTGTCTAATGACTGGCCACATGGAGGCACTGCTGCTGCACTGTCTGAACCAAAAACTAAACTTTTTCACTAAATTTCAGTGAGTTCTCTGAGTTAACTGAATTAAAGTCGTTTGTGGAGGATAATGATGGTTTCAAACACACACACATACACACACAGACACACACACTTCCTCTGCCATCCAATTTACAGTAATACAGCTTTGAAGAGCTGATATCCAAATGCTGTTAGGATAATTAAATCCACCAGCCCCAAATGTGTGTTTCTGTGTTGATGTAGGTGAACCTAATTAAATGTGCTAGCATCAGGTGTGTGTATGTGTGCATATTCGCGTTTATGTGCATGTACTTTTTTAATTAAGTCAGTTGACACCCCTGGGATAGTGCTATTACAGAGGTGACAGAGACCTCCTGGACAGTGACTAAACACACAGCGTTTTCATTTACCCGCTCATGCAGCGTGTATGTGTGTGCTCATTTACCTTGTGTATGTGTGTGTAGCTGTTAGTGTGTGTTTGGGGATGGGGGATAATGGCTTCAGGTGTCACACCATATCGGTCTGTCTTTTTATTAGACCCTGACTGTAACGAATAATTAACTTCCTGCCGAGAACATGTTTGTTCCTCTGTTGATGTCCATAAAGAGAGATATTAGCAAGCCACGGGTCAGAATTGACTTTTCCATACCAGAGGCAAGGGAAACTAATGTGTGTGCGTGTGTGTAGGGGTGTGTGTGTTTTGCACTGTAAATCCATCAAATGTCTCCAGTCATTTGTAGATAAGTCAAGTTTTGCACCTACGTCATATTCATTCCACCTCTTTAACTTCATTTGGTGTGTGGAGTGGGTGTGTGCATGATGTGTGTGTGTGTGTGTGTGTGTGTGTGTCTTTAATGACTTATCAAAAACTGGCAGGGGGTTATTCTATCAACACTAAATGTATTTTGTATACGATCTCTCTCTCTCTCTCTCTCTCTCTCTCTCTGTCTGTGTTTATGTTTGTGTGTATTTCTTATGACAGACAGAGAGGGAGAGAGAGAGAGAGAGAGTATAAATGCACTGAGTTTCCACATTATCGGACCCGAAGAAGAAGCAGTTAAGCTCTAGCCATAGTTTAACCATCTCATCATCCATGGATTTACACAGACTTTTTGTATAGACGGTGACAAATAAAATATAAATATTCTACACTAGTTACTGGGTGCGCTTTACAGCCACAGGGAGCATGAAAAACAGTATGTAGTATTGGTCTATATCAAAGTCTTAACCAGTTCAGATGTTGCGACGCCAATGCCAAAATAGAGGCTGTCATAAAAAGTTGTCAATAAAGATGCCCTTTTGATGTCTTTTGAGAAGGTAAACCTGAAGAAAATATCTAAAGAAAAATCTGAAGGGTCAAAACTCAATGCTTACGCTAAAGAACATCTTTACTGTGAAACCAACATGTTTTACAGCTTGTGCCTTCATTGAGTCACTTTGTGGTTCTTTATACTCACGAGTGTTGCTGGGGTTTTAACTGAGTCTTCAAACATGTATGAAAAACTTTAGGCAATCACATGTTGAGCATTTTTGTTGAGCATATTTTGCTCAACCCAGCAGTCTACAGATCCACACGATCATTTGAGTGGCAAGGGAAATAAAACAGATAAATTGAGACTTTTAATATATCAAGCACCACCAATAAATGTAAGAAATAAAATAAAACAATAGAGCAAACATTAAATGGGTTGTGGTTTTTCACAGATGGATTTTCGACAGTCAAGTAATCAATAACTAATCATTTCACTCTGCCAAACTTATGCCCATAACATGTTTTTCTGTCCATATTATCTTTCTATTTTCTTTCTTTTATTTAGTGGTTTGAACTTTTTACCCAGTAAAGATTTGTGAGAAGATGAGGTGCATGTGGGTTTAGGTATTTGTGTATAATTCTGTACACTAGAAAGCTGTGTTTTGTGAGTGCACACGTGCTGCAGGCCTATTGCTCGAACAATTAGTCTCTTGCCATCTGTGTGTCAGAGGGTGGCAGCCACTCATCCCTCTGTCTTGGCCCTGCCTCAGCTATTAGCTATAAAGCAAGTGATCTGCTGATGCTGTGTCTAGTGCTGTATTACTGTAGAGGACTGACTCAATGTCACTGCACAGTTAAAGTTACAAAGTTACAAAGTCAGGAGAAACACAATGGAAACCTGCCAGGACCCTAAATCCTTATTGCAACTGTTCATTATGGTTTGATAGTAAATAGTTGGTTGTCAAGAAAACACATATTTTCTTGCATTTTCACTTCTAGCAGAATTTTTCCATGTAGATAATTCTGATTTTATATGCCAATATTGAATAAATCATTATTTCTCATGCTCCCTGGCACTGACAATTATATGTGTGGATGAAACAGAGACTATAAATGTTAAACAGAAGAGGAAAAGAACTCTGAGATGGAATTTCAATACACATATACGTCAATACTAGGTTAAACTGATCTATTTGTTTCATTTAAAGAGAATAATTAAATACAATGGCCCATACAGACTGAAGTTGTACTTTTAACAATAACTGGTTCATTTCATCTTTTAAATTAATCAGTAACTTTGAAATGTTGTTATGAATGATATTTAATAATAGAATACATTGAAAAAGGCCTATAACTTGTCCAGTGGCCTCTCTCTAGATCGATCTCAGATGAAAGAAACTTTTATGTACAAGAAACACAATGACATGCTCAGCACAAAACATATCAAACAAGGGATGGATAACTCAAGTTATGACAAAAATTGGACAGTTTGTGGAGTTACTAATAGATGGAATGAGGAAGTGATTGGATTCTTCAACTTGACAATATTCAATGGCATTGGTTTAACTGTGGTGACAGAACTTGGTTTGTAGTGTTGAAAAAAACCTACCAGTACAAGTGTGAACATTAAGGTTATGTTAATGAGGGTTTGCGTACACTGGGTCCCTCCACATTGTTCACCATTTGTAAAAGCACCACCCAGCTTAGTACACAAAATAAAAGAGGACCCACTGGCATTACACTTCATATGAATCAGTATAATTTTGAGGGCCCATGGGTGCAGGATTTGAACATTTTCTTTGGCCACTCTGGGTATTCAAAAACATAACACCTTCACAGAGATCGTGGGTCTCATTCTGCTTCTTAAAGTTCATGTTTCAGTTTCTTATCATCACACTATTTCCTGTTTTATTTTGATGTACTCACCTGTCTTCACATTACAAACCTATGAAGACGACCTGACTTCTAGGTTGGGGGAAACACTAAGGATACCATGTAAGAAAATTAATCTTGTGAGATGGGATTGGAGGTCAGAACCATTAGAACTTAGAAGGTCGCTAGCAGAGATGCTATGCCTTTACATTTGAATTGTTACCAGAGGGGTTATGGCTTTCCAGAGCATCTTTGGAATTTACACTACGGTGTATACATTGATTTAATCAACAAGAGGACTTTTTTAAAGTTATGAATACTGGCTGCCTACTACAAGAACCTAAGATATTGTACACACACAACACTGGAGAACAGGCACCATTTACTTTCTTATTGGAATTAACAGACCCCATCATCCTCCTCCCACCAAACTGGTGGTCATCCACCATGATTGTTGCTGTTTATTTGAGCAAACAGCAGCCATTATTCACAACACTCTAATATGTGTACAACAAGGAGTAGCTTCTACTACGTCCAGGGGTCCAAGTACTGAAGGCTTTTATTTTCACTTACCACCTACTGGTCTGTTTTCCCTCTCACTCTCTCTTTTTTCTGGTTACCTCAATTCAACTCAAAGCACTCAGAAACAACATTGCAGGTACAGAAAATAACAGTTTTAGAAAAACAACGACCACAATGAAAAAATGATGTGATTTGATAACATGCAACAATATATCATACATCAACAATACACAGTAGCACGATGCCTAACAAATTCAACAAATCTTTGTTGTTCTTACTCTGAATCATTTTCTCTAGTCCTCTTATTTTCTCTTTCAACCTCCCTCCTCCCTCCTGTAACGGCCCTTCGGTCCTCAGTGGAGAGTGATGTGCTGTTCTACATACAGATGATGAGGCATCAGACAAATACAAGAAAGAAAATTAGTGGGGTCAAGAATTAGATTAGAAAATATGGGAGAAGGAAGGAAGAAAAGGAGGAGGAGCAATGGGGGAACTGATAGAGCAAGAGATTTTTAGGAGTGTTATTATCCATATACCAAGAGATACCGTCGTTGAAACCGAGTAATAAATACAATTTTTCAAACCCATTTACACCCTGATTGCCATACCTCACAATTATATCTTGCCACTACCCCTTTACATCTTCCGCAGCCCCCACACCTATAACTTCCTTAAATAAAGTCTTAGTGATTACGAAAGACAGAAAGAACATAATCCAACTATGTCCTTTGTGTGTCAATAAACACACAAAGACATGGTTTATAGCCCTCCAACTCACAAGTTGGTGCAAAAACTTGACCTCATTCTAATCTAAAGCTGTCATGCCTCTACACCTTTCTGACCACTATCTCACCACACACCACTAAGCAATCACACATGTAATAAAGGCTTGACTGGCTTCAGGAACCTTTTCAACTACATTCAAACAGGCTTGGGTAATCTCTGCTCAAAAAGCACTTCACTCTTAACCCTGCTGAAGAACATTTGACTGGTTTGTTTTCTTCCACTCTTCTCCTCAAAAAGTGAGTTAGAAAAGGATGGTTTTGGAACAGGTCTCAAATTACTCTCATGGAATGCCACTGTGATCCAAATCAGTCTGGCCTTAAAGAGCATTTCAGGTCACTGAAATGACTGTGTATGTGACAAGCTCTAGGGTAGCTAAAGCTGCATCTCAGTTGTCCAGTTCATCTCTTCCAGACCCATCAACAACCTTTGATATAAAGACCACTGCATCTTGCTATCTTTACTCTCTAATA
Organism: Lates japonicus; assembly: GCA_033238685.1. NCBI lineage: Eukaryota > Metazoa > Chordata > Actinopteri > Centropomidae > Lates > Lates japonicus. The sequence goes on along the minus strand of BRZM01000454.1, from coordinate 187,849 downwards.
TGGTGAGAACTTTTGGTTTGAATCCTATCTCTGGGGTGCTCACATATTATCATGGCAAGGAAAACAATCTTGGTTCATCTCTACTCCTCAAAAGGTGCCCCAAATATCAGTGCTGGTGCCCTCTCTCTTTGCAATGTCACCCCACTCAGTGAGCCTCAACTCCGGTGTAGGCCATAGGTATCTCTTGCCTGAGTAAGGGTGCAGGGGTCCCTCTCATCTTCAAGGGCTCTCTTGGGAGCTCATGTTCAGGGCTCCACCTGTCCTAGCACCTCCAACACCCTATGTCTTACTAGCACTTGTGTACTGCCGATTGATCTCTTTGCACTTTACCTTGTTTAACAGATCTAGTCCTGAAGCTTTGAGTATTTGGCCCCTCACTTGTAAGTCCAGTTTGAATAAAGGGTCTATGGTGCGTCTCAAATGTGATGGATCAATAAGGCCCGCCCCTCATCTGAAGAGGTTTAAAGGTGTTAAGCTTTTTGCATACAAAAGGTGGAAAAAAGGACTTCTGAAAACAATGGTTCTGGTGTGTGTAATTACGTGCTCTTTGACAGTTCTTAACACTCAATTAGAGGCAGTAGTTTGGTGTTGTGTGTACATCTACAGGTGACTAGAGAGACTGGTTGTGTTGTACAAAGGCTTTTGTCTGAGTGTATATTTTCCGCCAATATGGCAAAAGCACATTTTTCAGCCACAGAATTCTTTTTTAAATGTGGTAACTCGTGCATGGGAAGGCTGAAATAAAGGTAGATCTGGTGTGAAAAAAAAATAAATAAAAGGCCCTCTGCTTGCTCCCAAAACTAGACTGATACTTATTTTAACAAGACCATCATCTTTTAACCCTAACTTTGTCCTTTTGTGCTTAAACCTAACAAACCTTAACACAGCATTTTCAAATCATAAAACTAATTTATTTTAAAGAGATTTTATGTGTTTGATACCCTCCTTCAGCCAAAACAAGAAATTACATTACAATATTTCACCCCACCAATAATCGTCTGCTGATCTTTAACAGAACTGATTATGTTTCTTATGGATTCATCAAAGATCATAGTTAGCAGTCATTCTAAAATTCTCTGTCTCTACAAAACAAGTGTTGTTCATTTTTACATTGGCTATGACGATGGCAGCAATGTACTGAGACAACTGTAGGCCTCAAAAGACATACTGAGTTATCCTTTGGGTTTATCTCAGGAATAAAAATTATGTGCTGCTGGTGAGATTATTAGGGCAGTAGAGTATTTTATTACTGTAATATTATATATTTTTGTGATAATAAAAATAAGTTCAACAAGCTCAGTTTTGCTGCAACATAATGCAATGTCATCGACAGGTTTGATGGTCCAGAATTAAAACATTATGTATTATAAACTACACAATATTTTGGATGCGATTGTCCTGGATCCTATTTCCTCTCTTTTCAGTATCTGTGACAATACACACCACTACACACAACTGATCCTACAAGATTCTTGAAAAGTTTAGGTTTTGTTTTCAAGTTTTGTAGTTTTTGTGCATGTGTTGTATGTGTTTATAGCCCTATTTTTTAGTACATTGTAGAATGAATGCAAAAAGAAACATACAGACTCCTTTATCTCTTGTCAATATTATTCCATTATATTCCTGATAAGACTTGTTGTGTTTTTTGGCTATGACATGATAATCGTCTTTGACGGATTCAACAAGTCAAAAAAAGCAACAGGTCTGTCCTCACCAAGTGTTGACATTATTCAAACAGTCATTGGGTCATTAGTTCACTCACTGTGGTTCATATAAAGCTGTGTCAAGGATATCCTATTTAGCCTGTCCTCTGGCTGTACAAGCCCGCAAGCCATTTCTATTAACTGAATTAAATTGCAGCCTGCCAAATGTCATTTCAGCCATTTATTAATTGCTGAAAAATTAAGAATAAAAAATAATAATAAATACCACAAATATTTGTAACTCTGATTAGTAATGTACAGGTAATCTATGCCAGAATGGCCCCTTTCATTTGTTTGATGTTGTATTAATGCTATGTTGTTATGTCTGCTAACATACATGCACACTGACATAATGTAACAAGGGCAACATGGTGGTGCAGTGGTTAGAACTTTAATAAGCCTCCACAGCAAGAAGTTTCTGGGTTCCCATGGAAGCTTAAAACCCGGGTTCACTCAAGGCTTTTCTGTGTGGGTTTGCATGTTGTCCTTGTTTTCAGGTATCGAATTCTCTCTGGGTACAACAGCTTCCTCCCACATTCCAAAGATATGCAGGTTATCTGGTGACTCTAAATAGCTAAAATAGGTGTAGATGAGTGTGAATGGTTGTTCGCTGTATGTTGGGCCTGTGATTGACTGGCGACCTATCCCGAGGTGTACCCGCCTCACCAGTGTCAGTTGGAATAGGCCCGTGACCCTTGAGGACAAATGGTATATAGATAACAGATGAACATCATGTATATCATTCAGTCACTTCCTTAGCTGATCTAGGTGGAGTAAGTAAAGTAATTCCAGTAATAGGTAAACTTAGTACGGTAACACTGCTCACTATCACAAAAGCAGTAGTTCTTAGAGAGTTCTGATAAACCAGTGTATGATAAACATCTGCTCCAGAACTAAACAGCAAAACAGTTAAAATCTGGCTGGTGAAAGACGTTTCTGATGGACAGGTCATGGACATGTGTTGATGTAACAAGAGTGAGCTTACATGCCTGCCTGAACCACTACAGGCTCAAAATCTGAAACATGACTTCCCTGCGGAACTAACTCATCACCACTGAGCTTACAATCAGCTTCAAGATAATACATTTATAATAAAACAATATATTCTGTCTGCAATGGCCTAGAAATGGTAACAAGACAGCTCTTGGGACCACAAAGTGTTAGACAGATAGCGGACACTATTCCAGGAAAACAGATGTGAATGCAAATGCAAAAAGATGAGTTTGAGGAAATGTTTATGGCCACAAATTTGTGCTAGTATTGACCGCTGTTGGACGAAGCACATCAGAGCCATTTGAGAGTAACCTTTTTCATTTTTCTTTGATCTTTATTATAATGCATGTTCTTTCTCCTTCTCATTAATTTAAAATGAATAAAATTTAATACATTAAGCAGAGGTGCATTAACATCTCAATAAAAAGCATCTCAAACTACATTAAACTGTAATGGGAAGTAAAATAAGGCACACTACAACTCAAAATTGAAACTTGGTGGACAGAAAACACATACTGAAATGCAATATCTGATTATTCTAAGATAGTGATGTAGTTGTGTGAAAATCTGTGAAAAGTTCATCTGATCTGTTAAATTCTGATGAACAAACTGCAGTGTGAAACCACATCATATTCATCATATTGAGGAGGACAATGCTGGTTGGACCATATCGGTTTAATTAAAAGACAACACAAACTGATAGCAGCGCTCATACATGTGATACTGACTTTTGAGAATTTAAGTAGTTTAAAGCAGAGTTTCACTCTAATGCCTTTTAAATACCTATCCCACCCACCGGATATGGTTCTGTAACATGCTGTGAGCCAAATAGAAATAAATATTGAAGTTATTTAGGGTGATTTTTATGAGCTAGGTTTGCTGCATTGGTAAGGGTGTGTCAAGACAAACATTTTTGATTGTGTGCACAGAGGTGAGTGGTGAATGTCAGAAAAAGTACATCTACAGGCTTGAGCAAAGCAGTGTGTCTCCAGCAAGCGATTTAGTGTGCTTACATTAAAGTAGCGCTTGCAGCACACACACACATACAGTGACTGCACATTGTATGGGGCCTCACAACACCTGAATGACAGAAAGACAGATAAACAAAAGAAAGAAAGAAAAGCATTGCCACAAGGTCCAATTTCCACTAGTTGTCTACTATAAAGGGAGTCTTGTCTTTGTCCTCCTGGCCTCAGGAAGCCTGTCTGAACTTTCACTCTGATTGTACAGATTAAAGTGCACCTGCCTATCTTGGTGTTGTCTGCTAAAGTCTAACCTAGTCTGTTAGATCTTTGCAGCTACAGACAAGAAGTGGTTTTGACTGTAACACATATTGTGTTATATATAATAGCCTGTCTCTGTTTTTTATTACTGTTTTGGTTCTGAGAGAATAATCATTTAGCAACATTTGAAGAGTAGACAACTACAGTGGTCAATACGAACTCCTTAACTGTTGATGGGTACATCTTTACCCAAGACTCTTTTTAGATATCTCACAAGAAGAAATAATTTGAGGACCTTTTAGTTTGAGCCAGACTACTGGGGATCTGCTATGCTGCACCACTTGGGCTGTCCAACCAACTGTGGTCATCATATCCTACATGACAAGATGGGATCTACTATATTGGAGACAGGCAGTTCATGGAGCTTATTTTCAGACTGAAGGAAATACAATTGTATGTGACATAGACTGACCTTTGTTTAGCCTCAGTTTGGCTAGGTGTGTTCAGATCTTGACTAGTTAGGATGTTACCATGTTGTTCTTGTTATTTTCCATTGCTGTTCCTGTTCTGGTTGGTAGCTAGAGTTAGTGTTGCAGTGTTTTATTAGGATTAGTATTTGAGTGCTTTTTAATCATCCACTTAAATGCACAGTCCTGCCATCCCAAAGTCTTACCCTAACCTGTATCAAAAACCATACAAGTTTCTGTTCATTTTATTGAAGTTTCTTACACTTAAACTTTGTTGATCACAGAGCTTAATTTCTGCAACAATCAAAAACAATTGAAAAATCTCATTGTTAGCTCTTAATATGGGGAAGCAGGAGGTCTGAGACACCTATCAGACTGATGCTGCCTTCTGTCCCTTCCCAGGAGACTCAACAATTTGGCCTCTAGGAAAAACAACCTTTCTAAATGGGCTCATGTGACTCAAACGACTGTCGTTATAACACAATGGGGCACTAACGAAGCCCGAAACTAACGGTTTTACCAGCGACTATCACCCCAGCGACTATCGTTGACACATAGAAGCATTAAGGATCAGCATCATCGGTCTTGTGAAAGCCCCCACAGAGGTTAAATACCTGGGTTTCCACACCAAAAATCAGTTGGACCAATCCTAGCCTGGTCAGATGCAATTACGAACTGATGAAGCCTCTTGGATAAGAAATTGAAGCACGATCTTCCTAGACAACGTAGGTCAGTTGCTTTTCGACTTAAATTCACAGCTCTGTAAACAAACCCTGAGGAATATATTAATTAAAACAGACGACTGTAGACTTAATGGGAGGTTTTGATAATTAACTTCTCAAATATTCAGAAGTTACACAGAGCAGTGTTCTATCTCACCTGCAATAATATCATGATGCCATTTCTTTTTGTTTTTACATAATTTATAACACAGGCAGACCAGGGATCTGAATTGGTGACTTCTACATCCTGGAGTTAAAACATCAACTGTCTGTATACAGTATTAACAAATGGGTGCATGAGGCGGATGTATTATGTGCAGGCAATACGTGGTAACCAAATAATATCTTTTACCTATCAACGCCACCCTGGGAGTTTCCACCTAGGAACTATTTACTTGGAAGTTAAGCAAGGCACTGAAATTGCTTTTATGTATGTTGAATGTTCCAAATATCTCAAATATTAAATTTTCTGATCTTTAAATCAGTTTTACCAGCTCTGGATCATTCAGTAATCTTACGGATATATTTGCCATTCCATGGTGAATGGTCAGAATGTGTTGGTATTTGTTTTTTTTATTTTTTTTATTTTTTATGTATAACAATGTAGTATCATAACAGAAGTTGTCTGAGTGGCATTTGCCATGACATTTGCTTTCTTGCTGTTGTGTAATGATCATTCAAAATTATATCATCATTGAGAAGTATATTTTAAGACATGTGACCCAAATACAGTGTAAAATAAGTTTCAGCTACAATTCCAGTTCAAATAAGCAGGAGACATCCATTCAGTTTCCACAAATAAAATTTATACAACCAATTAAACCATAAATACCATAATATAAACAAACACATCCACCTTTAAGTCTAGCTATAACTAATTGCATTTTTTGTATGCTACAGTGTTCATATATACCTTTTAAACAATTTTGTTGTCTCTTTGAGAAAAATCAAAACTAAAATGAGAAATTTCTATTTTAGATTGCATTAATTTGATGAAACACTATCAAGTTCTAGTATCAACTCGGGGACTTCTCCATATTGTTTTGAGCAGAACTGCAGATTCATTGACAGGAATCACTCTCATCCTGGCATCTGCATCAACAGGGCTTTTGTTTCCTGTATTCTTAAACAGAGGTGGTGTTAGTATAACCCATGAATAGTCAACATTTTAAGGTAACACTTCAGACAAATCACTAGAATTTTCCTTCAATGTACTTAGCCCATCACTACTTAATTCCTTAATGGCTGTGTTAACTCTGCGCCCACACTCTGACACACAGTTGCAATAACATGCTCCTCTCCTTGCCCAGCTTCACACCTACAGTGCATAGCTATTGATGTGCTATTGTTTCACCACAAAGCCCAAGGTGGATATAAATATTGATTACATTTAGAACAAATCAGAAGAGACAATAGCACATTTATCTTTTCTACTCTCTCCAACACAGCACAGGCTGTTTAAGAACATGTTCCAGTTAGACTTGTGGGTCTATGGCGGTGGTTTTATGTTGTAACATCAATAGTGCAGGTAATGGGTTCCCAAGCATTTAGAAAGCCACTTAATGCATGATTAACTGAGGAAGTTGCATTGTGTGGTAACCCCAGGCATTAGCTAAGTCTTTAACATCTCTACAGCATGTGACACCTGAGCTTCATTGAAATACATTAAGCCTGCAACAATCCTTTACTTTTTATTTAACGTGAAGGCTGCCCTGCATCATTATTCATTTTACTTCCTTCCATGTAAGAATGTGGGTTAAACTAGTCATGGACATAAGAGAATCAGCTGTTCACTGTATCAATCAGACTCTACTTACTTTAGAATTAATTCATATTGGTTGTCTGGCATCATTGGCTTATTGAACATTTCTAGTGGACATTATCAGGAGGATGAGCCTATATGACTTCAGTAGGTGCTATTAACTTTGAGGCCACAGAGGAATTAGTGGAAAGGTCTTTCTTTGGGATCGAGGAGAGGGCAAGGACATGCAACAAAGGTCTAACCGGGATGCCAAGGGACTCTTGTGTTTTATCTAAAATAAATAGAGTTGGTGGACACTGTAAAACATATCTAGTTGTTCGGGATTGGTTGTCTGCTGTCCTCTTGCCAGTAGTGACTTTTTTCTCTCATCGCTACTCCGACTGTGACTGTCTGCACCATTTTATTCCACTCTTTCCACAGTGTAAAAATTTTTATAGTTTTTATCATATTTTTTTCCTTGCTCTGTTGTACTTCACAGCGTAAATGTTCAATATCATGATCAAGGCTTTGCTTTTTCCCCTCATTTTTTAATGAGACAACAGCAGAGTTATAGCCACTCTGGGACATGTGCATTGCTGTATATAGTCATGATGTAAAAACTACACAACACAATACTGTAGTATTATGCAGGCCTTTCACTCTACTGAAACAGCACTTGCTAAAGTCATAATGATGTTTTGCTCCCTGTGGATCTACATACCTCTCTGCTCCTCTTACTGGATCTCAGCACAGCCTTGATACTATAGACCACTGTATAGACCACTTACAGACCGATTGGAAAATTGGAATTCTGGACTTACCCTTGGTTAGTTAAAATGCTACTAATCTGATAGAACCCAGTGTGCCTCAGAATAACAATTATTAATCAGCATTTTCGATGTTTCGATGTGTTCTGTTCTTGTCCCCTGTTTTTCTCTATATATATTTCTCTATATATTTCACTGGCAGTTGATGATACCCATCTGTATGTGCCTTCCACAAGTGGCATGGACAGCGCCTCTCAAATTATGTAACTAGAAGTCTGTTTTTTTGCTGATATAGACACCAGTTTGATCAAGTAACAATATCCTTGACACTGTGTTTAATTTCTCAAAGCATGACAGCCAAGATTCTGGGTGTACATTGATCCTGCTCTCTTTTTGATTCAGTACATTAAAGACATCACCAGACTACCTTTTTCGCTTTTGCCACACAATATCGCTAGGATTCTGTCTTTTCTTCTACAGATGCTGAAATTCTAATTCAGACTTAGTCTCCTCAAGACCCGATTACTGTAATGTTTGTTTTCGGCCTGCCATGCAGTTAGTACTAAAGTCAAATGGGTTCACAATGCTGCAACCAGAATGTTAACTAAGTCCAGAAAGTTTGACTATATTACTCCAATTTTAGCCTCCCTTCACTGGCTCCCTATTCATGTCAGATCAGACTTTAAGGTACCTCTAATGACCCATAATTCTAAATGGGCTAGGCCTCATACCTGTCTGATCTCCTTATCTTTATATTTACCATCCCATGTCGTATTCAGAGTGCAGAGCCCTGTCTGTTCCTGAGCAGAAGTCGCTGTAGGCTGTAGGGCCTTTTCCCATCAGCCCCTTTCCTCTGGAATAACCTCCCTTGATATTAGACAGGCTGACCCAGTTGAGGCCTTTAACCAAACTTAAACTCATCTTTATGCCTTAACTTTCAGTTCTGTTTCTTAGTTCAGGCTTCCACCTGTTACCACTCTACTTTCTGTGGCTAACAGTATACGCATCAGTTGAGCTCAGTATCTAGTAAATGTTGTCCTGCCGATGAGATTTTCAGGTACTCTGCCTCTGGAGCTGTAGAGTCTGGATGTATGATGGCATGCCTCCTGCTGCCCCACGATCCTGCTTGGACACACACCTGTTCTTACATCTAAAATTTATTAGGTGTTTTTGCTAGTCTTGTTATTACTATTATTAGATAATAGCGAGAGAATAATATAGCATAACACGGGTTCCATGTAAAAATGTAAAGGATACCAGAATACAGTAGTAGAAATTATATAGTAGTGATAATTAAAGTATTAATTGGCAAAGTAGCAATAACACTAGTAGCAGCAAGGCAATTTCTAATTATGTTGGAAAGAGGTGCTGAGGCTGTAGGAGCAGCAAGGAGGCTTGCTCAGGCAGGTCAGACTCACAGCAGCACTACAGAAGCACCTGTAGAAAGTGACAGAAGAGGAGAAAGAGACCGGAAAGAGCACATGACTACAGGAAAGGGAAGATATTGAGTTAGTAACATATAACATGGGATATGAATCCATACCGAGCGGAGAGAGAGAGAGAGAGAGAGAGAGAGAGAGAGAGAGAGAAGTTTGATGTATCATGGGAATCTCCTGGCAGTCTAGCTCTATTGCAGGATAACTAAGGAATGGTTCAAGCCTGAGCCAACCCCAATTCATAAGCTTTATAAAAAGGAAAGTTTTAAGCCTACTCTTGAAGGTACAGAGGGTGTCTGCCTCCCGACTGAAATTGGGAGAAGGTTCCATAGTAGAGGAGCTTTTTGATAACTGGAAGGCTCCTGCCTCCCATTCTACTCCTGAAATCCTGGGAACCACCAGTAAACCAGCATTCTGGGAGCGCAGAAAGTGTCCTAGTGGGATTAGAGCTATGAGTTCTTTACAGTGATGGGTGCCCCTGGATCATTAAGGGGCTTTGTAAGAGGAGGAGGAGTTTGAATTTATTCTGGATTTTGACTGGAGCCAATGAGGAGAGGCTAATATGGGAGAAATATGGTCTCTTTTCCTAGTTCCCGTTTGGGTAACGTGCTGCAGCATTTTTGGATCAGCTGCAGAGTCTTTAGAGACTTGGGGCAGCCTGATAATAACAAGCTGCAGTACACCTACCCTTATATAAATGGAATGTTTAAAACTGTCCTTTCACAGTCATAAAAATTTTAGAACACAGACTTGTCATTGCAACACCAATAGCACAAGAGGCTCCTCAATGAAAGGCTAGGATGAGGAAATGAAAGGAGCAGCATGGAGCATGATAACGGATGTGGAGTGTTAAAACAGGATATCAAACAGAATGATAAGTCTTGAGCAGTGTGAGTTCAAATACTAGGAAAAGACAACCATTTAACCAGACTACTGACTCCAGAGGACTGACAGAGAAAGGTTGACCGTTGTGGCTATGGAACATTTGAGAGATGTTGGTTACAAGGAAAATATGCAGATTTGTCAGAAATCACTATCTGTCTGCAAAAGTCTATTAGTGATTTTTTTTTTTCAGGTTTGAACTGTTAGCACAGGCAGAGAAATGCAGGAGGGGAGACATATATGATAATGAAGATAAGATGAATACACTATCAATACACAACATAGCAAATAACTCATGTATGTTACCCCAGCAGCAAGAGCTACTTTCTTGCCTGGGCAGAATTTGAACTTACAGAGACCGCGGAAGAAATTTTGTTATTATAGCCAAAGCCAGTCAACAGTCCATAACAAGGAAATATAGAGGAGCAAACTATGGACGGTGTAAATAAGCTGACTGATGAAGGGAGTGCAGAAATACAAATTTCCAACCGAAATGACCACTGGATGTTGTTTATCCTTAACCTGATACAACACAGAGGCTTCACCAGGCCAGTCGCACTAAACTTTGTCATTGTGGACAGTAATAAAGTTTTGTGGAAACTATTATTAGGCTTAGGGAAAGATCATGGCTTGGGTGAAATAAGGCCCACAATAGAGGACCCCATCATAATGGTTACAACAATAAACAGGGTTAAGGGCTGTGGAATAATCTCAGGATAAAAGAACAATGCTGACAGTTTGAAGCGAGACTTTGTCGCCTACATACTACATCACCCCGATTTTTACGCCCAGTTTTTTTTACAGGACAGTCTGTGCAGGACTATGTGTCCCAGTAAAAATGCAACAAATTTCCAGGTGGTTTGAATGCTATGAGTGGTGTAATTTATTAAGCAACTTGGATGTACATAAACTATTTTCAACAACTAATTTACTCTATCCTTTCTTTATCTACTTCCAATCAAGTTTCACTACAACTCTATGATTCTGTGAGGTGAGGCTAATGAGGAAAAAAATCATTATCAGCTCTGCAGATGTTGTATGACAAAGTGGATCGCCAACTACTACCAAAGTCCCATTGTTGAGGCCTCCTGGCCTATCAGAGAGTCTTGGACAATTTCATAGCCCAACCACTGCAAATGTGTTGTTGCAGTTTATTTTTCCAGAGTCTTTCCTCTTAAGGTGATTTGTTAAGGCAAAGTGTCCCCAGACAATCAATTCTCTGCCGCTTCTAAAATCTAAGGCCTTTATAGTCTTTTACTTTCCCTATGAAGACATCCTACTAGATTTATTTTCCAGCTACTAAATGGACCAGGCGGAACTTAAATGGAGTGATCATGCTCATGACACAAAACATATTACATTTTCGTGAAGGTTGCACCCAATGTTTAGGCTCACTGTGACCATAAACTCACAATTTTGCTATGATTTTTAACTTAGTCCAGATACTTCCAATTTCTCCCCAAACATCTGTGTCAAGCTCAATATATAATCAAAGCAACTTAACTATTTCATCACATTACTTGAAGAGTGTTAATCATACTTTTCATGGTTATATATCAATTCAGTGTAATTCAAGATGATGTACAAGCACGAGTGGCAGCCTGTTGCTGCAGCTCTTGCTTAAATTGTAAATTTCCCTGCTGTGGGACTAATAAAGGATTATTTATCTTATCTTATATCTTTACTTATGACCCATTAAATCAATTTTCAGTTTAACCTTCATCCATCTTACTGATGTTCTTGATGGTGTCTTCCCCTTGTGGTTTTAGACTTTTTATCATTGATAGGTCGGTATTGGCCTCGCCATTTTGTTTCTATCTTGACTGGACTATGTATGGCCTTCCATTTTAAAAGTTTAGAAAGTTTTCCATTCCTTTATTATTGTACTATTTCAAGCCAAAGGTTTGAAACAGCATTGTTAGATCTTGCAAAATTTTGAAATGACAAACATACCTCTGCTTTTCTTACATACTACTGTAAAAATGAAAATCAAACAAGAATTAATGCAATACAATGTGACACAACCAAAGGTTTACAATGAACATCAAAAATTCCTGCACTTGGTGACCATAAATATGAGCAATCTGGAACAAACTATCATTAATAATCTAGTACTGAATATACAGCATTTCTTCTGGCAGCCAAATAACAGTGGGGGGATAGAATGTAAGTAGAGTAAATGAAAGAAGCACTCCAGGAATATTATTAGCAACATTAAAACCAGTGGTTTTAATGTTGTGTTCTGTGGGAATCCTATCCATATGTTGCCATGATACTTATACTGTGATACTTAAAATGACAATCTGAGTCTGTTGCGGATACAGCCCCATAGGATAACATTGCTGCTGGCTGCCATTCTACTTTCAAATACTGCACCACCCAAGTTTTTGTCAATATTATACAAAGTTAAGGTCCTGTTTCAAAAATCCTGTAATTATCCTTTAAGATGGGTAATTAGGTGTCCAGTAATTGTGTCTCCCATTGCGACCAACAAACAAATGGTACGATTCAGGTGTGATAGTCTCAGCTATGGAGATATAAGACATAGACCTCCTGAATCATTTGTACCAGTTGACCATATTGTACATTTATAGTCAAAATGCTGGGGTTAAAAGGTCTGAAATGGTTCTACTTCTTCATTTCTCATAATTTGCCAATATGGTGATTCTCTGTTTGATCAAAATCTGTTCATCTTTTACTTTTGCTTTAAGGAACAATATTTTATTTCCCACTCTAGATCATCATATGCTCATAATTAAATCTTGTAATCATATTCACTCATTTGATGTATATGATTAATAATGTTTTCCACTATCTGTCCTCTGAGGTTTGTGTGTTTTATTGGTTGGTTGCAAGTTGGTTTATTAAGTCACAAGATATTTATCTACTTCTAGTCAGCATCGAAGAGGGATGTGCTGGCCTCCTGCTGCCTTGGCCAACCCAGCTCAACACACTCGTTATACTATAGACTACATATTGCTGTATTGCTTTGTGTATTTATTGCCACTATTGTTATTACTATACTTTAATTGTTATTACTAATAAGCTTACTATTATATAGTAGTATATAGTTATAGTTATTTTGATACCACTTCACATCTTTAACTAGAATCTGCGCTTAGCCCTTTTTTCTCAACCCAATTGGTTGAGGTGCAGAGGGTCACCAGTCTGGTTCCCTGCTCGAGGTTTCTGCCTCTTAAAAGGACATTTTCCTTGCCACTGTCGCCTGTGGAGTTGTTGGGTCTCTCTCTGTAAATATAATAATCTAAGAAGTAAGGTCTAGACTTGCTCTATATGAAAGTGCCTTTGAGATAAATTTCAGTTGTGATTTGATGTTAGATAAATAAATTGGAACTAATACAATCTTTTCATTCAGCTGATAGTTCGTACTCATGCTCCACTTCAAGCTAATCTCAAATAAACTTGTTCTTTGATCAACAGAAGCAACTTGTTTTCTTTATTCAGCATTTCATATTTTCATGATCAAAAATCATTGCATGATAATCAGTGGATCACATTTTGTCAACACATCTCTACTACGCTCGGTGTGGCCTAGGGATGTGGTGAGTTAATTAAACCAAGAAAATGAGAACCTCAGACTAGGGTCAATAAGAATAACCAAAAAAAGCCAAAACCAAACTAACCAAAACGAAACAGAAAACAAACTTCAACGCAGCCAGTAAACAAAACTAACTATAAAACTAAACAACAACAAGCAATGGGAAAAACACACCCTCCCGAACAGAAGTAAGAGGGCACAAGGTGATACAAGATGTGATAATCAACCATACAGCTACTAATGACCTGAGATTCTTTGTCAACTGTTGGTTAAGATGAAATAAAAGATCTTTTCTTGACAGAGACTGTTTACACATGAAAAATACATTTTACAATATAGACAGTATAAAAGAAATAATGATTTTAAATTTCCATTCACCAATTTTGGAGTTTGTATGTTCTCCTTCTCTACCCAGCTTCCTCCCACAGTCCAAAGACAGGCAGGTTAATTGGTGATCAAATCATTGTCTGTAGGTATGAAATGGAGTGTGGAAATGGTTGCTTCTTGTCTATATGTGTTGGCCTGCAATGGAGATCTGCCCAGGGCATCCCACCTCTCACCATCCCTTAGTTATGCTGCTACAGGCCTAGACTGCCGGGATCTCCTCATGCACTGAGCTTCTCTCTCTCTATCAGTATGGATTCATATCCCATGTTACATGTTAATAACTCAATATTCCCTTCCCATAGCTCGCCTGCTCCTCCGCTTCTCTCTCTTCTCTTCTGTCACTTTCTACAGGTACTTGCTCTGGAGCTGTAGTCTGATTCATGGCGAGACAAGTCTCCCTGCTGCCCTACAACCCACTCAACACCTGCTGCTATAAATTACCTGCACTACTATTAGTTTTATTACATGTTAGCAGTTATTTTAATTAGACATTTTCGTCCCAAAAGATGCAGAAAAAACTAGCTCCACTACTGTAATCATTATTATCAGGCTGCCCCAACAAGTCTCTAAAGTCTCTGCAGCTGATCCAAATGCTGCAGCACGATTACTGACAGAACCAGGAAAAAGAGACCATATTTCTCCTGTGTTAGCCTCTACATTGGCTCCCAGTCAAATCCAGAGTAGAACTAAAATCCTCCTCCTCACATACAAAGCCTCAATAGTCCCTACAGTCCCACCAGGACTCTGCGCCCCAGAATGCTGGTTTACTGGTGGTTCCCAGAGTTTCCAAGAGTAGAATGAGGCAGAGTTTCCAGTTATCAGGCTCCCTCATTGTGGAACTCTTTTCCCCACTCTCGGTCCGGAGGTGACACCTCTGTACCTTAAGAGGCAGGCTTAAACTTTCCTCTTTGATAAAAGTTTATAGTTAGGCTGGCTCAGGCTTGAACCATCCCTTAGTTATGCTGCTATAGGTATAGACTGGGCCGAGATCTCCCATGATGCACTGAGCCCTCTCTCTCTCCCCTCTCTCCTCTCTCCATCAGTATGGATTCATACATCCCATAAATACATGTTACTAACTCAATATCTTCCCTTTCCTGTAGTATTGTGCTCTTCCATCTTCTGTCTCTTTCTGCAGGTATTTCTGCCTGGAGCTGTATAGAGTCTGATCTGTGATGACAAGCCTCCTGCTGCCCTGTCACAACTCCAATTAACACCTGCTGCTAGAATTACAAATTACTTACACTGCTATTAGTTGTATTGTTGTGTTAGCAGCTAATACTTTGCACTATCACTACTATCATTACTACTGCTGTATTACTGTATTACCTCACATCTGATATGGAACCTGTGTTATGCTATGTTCTTCTTTCGCCATTCTCTACCCCTCCCCTCCCTCTCTCTCTCCTTCTAACCCAACCTCGGTCGAGGCAGATGGCCACCCTGAGTCCGGGTTCTTGCCTCCGAGGTTTCTTGGCCTCTGTATGGAAGTTTTTCTCACTGTTGCTCTTAGTGCTTGCCCAAGTGGTGGGATTTAAGGTCTCTCTCCTCTGTAAATACCTCATTTTAAAGAGTATGGTCTAGACCCGTTTCTATATGAAAAGTGCCTGAGATGACTGCTGGATATACTATATAAATAAATTGAATTGAATTGAATTGAAATCTACATCACTACTATCATTACTACTACTGTATTATTGGTATCACTCATTTTTCCCACCTTCCTCCTCTCTCTCTCTTTCAACCCAACTGGTTGAGGCAGATGGCTCCACCCTGAGTCCGGGTTCTGCCAAGGTTTCGCTCTAAAAGGACGTTGCTGCCACTGTCGCCCAGTGCGCTGCTTTTTATGGTGGAACTGTTGGGTCTCTGTAAATACCTATTTTAAAGAGTATAGTCTAGACTTGCTCTATGGTGCGCCTTTGTTGATTCGCGCTATATAAATAAACTGAATTGAATTCGAAATAGCTGAGATAGGTCAGGCCCCCATGCAACCCTTAATGGGGTGGTATAGATAATGGATGGTGGATGGATGGATTTTCAGCAAGAGTCTCTGCAAACTCTCAAAGAAATGACTGTCACTGATAAATCAGGCTGTGAAGATGTCATCAAGGCCAGCCATAAAATATGATTATCATTTGGTCATCATATTCAGAGCATTGATCATGTAACACTTTCTTCTCTGTCTCTATGCTGTTATCATTCTTGAATGTAAGCTGCCAGTGGCCCATTGCCAAGGGAGGAGAGATGCCTGATTACTGTGTGTACTGCCCAAATTTCATTTTTAAGTAAAAGTAATAAAATAGGCAGAGTAAAAATTGGAGCATCAAGTGGTATGTGAAAAGTCACAGTGAGTAGAGAAAAGCTCTACTGACCACTTTTGATTGACAGGCCATAGCTGTGGAAGTTTTGTTTTTTTTCTTCCTGTAGCATTACACATCACCTTCCTTGTCTCTGTTTTAATCTCTGAATGGTGTGAAACAAGAAAGCTTCAGATAGTTCCTATAACATTTGTACAGTATAGTAATTTGCCTGTTGATCTGCTGTGGCATAAAGCTTGGACTATATTCAGAGGACCTTTAACATGAAACAAAAATAAAGTTCAAATGCAGCTTAACCAATAGGGGCACAAAAGCGTGGTAATGATACGAATGATGGCTTTGTGCTATCATTGTAGTTATCTCAAGGCACAAAGTACATTTAACCATGTTGTTAATACTATTTTATTTCACAAAATTAATATTATATGGTAATGTTGTATGTAACGCTGTGACTTACTACTCTATGAGAAGAAAATGTATTAACGTGGTAACTAATCCTTTAATAAAAGCAAAACATATATACATTGCATGCATAAGTCATTTTAGCAAGAAAATTTGCGGAATCTTTTATGTATCAGCACTGGAAAGATGACAGCTCTTCACTCTTCTTCCACATTTTTATTCAATTTTTTTTTAAATTAAAAATTTAAAACAATAAAACATGTACATAAGTATTCACAGCCTTTGCCATGACACCTGCAAATGAGCCTAGGTGCATCCTGTTTCCACTCGATCATCCTTCAGATCTTTCTACAACTTGATTGAGTCCACCTGTGGTAAATTCAGTTGATTGGACATGATTTGAAAAGCACACACCTGTCTATATAAGGTCCCATAGTTGACAGTACATGTCAGGAGCACAAACCAAGCCATGAAGGAACGGTTCAGACCTCTCCAAGACAGGATTGTATCGAGGCACAGATCTGGGGAAGGGCAGAAAAATTTCTGCAGCATTGAAGGTCCCAATGAGCACAGTGGCCCCCATCATCTATAAATGAATAAGTTTGGAACCACCAGAACTCTTCCTAGAGTCAGGCCACCCGCCAATCTGAGCAATCGGGGTAGAAGGGTTTTAGTCGGGAAGTGACCAAGAACCCGATGGTCACTATAACGAGCTCCAGCGCTGTTCTGTGGAGAGAGGAGAACCTTCCAGAAGGACAACCACTTGCAGAACTCCACCTCAGTCAGGCCAGACAGAAGCCATCAATAATAAAGGCACATGACAGCCTGCCTGCACTTGGCCAAAAAGGCACCTGAAGGACTCTCAGACTTACGAGAAACAAAATTCCTCTGGCCTGATGAACAAAGATTGAACCTTTGGCCCGAATGCCAAGCATCATTTCTGGAGGAACCAGCACCGCCTCATCACTCCGGCCAATACCATCCCTACAGTAGCATGGTGGTGGCATCGCTGTGGGATGTTTTTCAGCAGCAGGAACTGGGAGACTAGTAAGAGTCGAGGAAAGATGAATGCAATGTACAGAGACATCCTTGATGATAACCTGCTCCAGAGCACTCTGACTCGGAATGGGGGTGAAGGTTCACCCAACAGGACAACGGTAACGGTCACACAGCCAAGTAACAAAGGAATGGCTTTCAGGACAACTCTGTGAATGTTCTTGGAGTGGCCCAGCCAGAGCCCAGACTTCAACTAAATTGACCATCTCGAGAGATCTTGAAAATGGACGCTCACATCCAACCTGGTGGAGCCTGAGAGTGTTCTGCAAAGAAGAATGAGAACCGCCAAAACAGGTGTGTGCCAAGTCAGGCATCATACTCAAAAAGACTTGAGGCTGTAATTGCTGCCAGTTAAAAGTTTCAACAACGATTGAGCAAAGGCTGAATACTATGGCACGCATGATTTTAATAAATATGCAAACGTTTGGCAAACTTTTTCACTTTGTCAATATGGGGTACTGTGATAATTTTGAGGTAAAAAATGAATTTAATCCATTTTGAATTCCACAACATTAAAAAAAATTGAAAGTGGGAAGCTGTGAATACTTTCTGGATGCATTGTATGAGTGACCCGATGCAGGGGAGTATGAACTGGTGCAGCAGCCTCGAACAAATGAACAAATCTATTAATGTATCCTTGAATATTTACCAACAATACCACTAATAAATGACTATGAAGACTGTCAGCATCAATCAGTACTGCAGCTATTAATTTCTGCACAGTCAATAGTTTTAGTTATTCTAAATACAAATCTCTTCACATACTCTGATACAAATATGTAAACGTAATAAACTTGATGATGAATTTGAAGAATCATCATCATCATCAATATGTTTATATAGCCCTGTTAAGTCCTCAGTGTGTTTTAAAACAATATTCCAGGAGTTGTTCAAGCTTACTTTTTTTACCATATCATCCTTGCCCTCGCTTGTTCATATCCACATAGCTTTAGCTCTGCTGGAATAACAACAGGTATGTAATTACCTCCCAAGTAGTTCTGCTGTCACTGGCATTACCCAGCTGACTGTGGCAGAGCGGGACCGTGATCCTTTTCAACAGCAGACTGAGGCTCACTCAGAGCAGTGGGCAGCCAGTTACTGAAGGTATTATTTATCACAGATAGCTATCCTCAGGTCACATATATACCTTTATAAAGGGTGGGGGGGCATACCGATGGGTTATAAATAGGACGGTACCTAATAATCATTAGTTGATTAAATGAAACGGTAAGGCAAGCACACTTTTTTTTTAAAGAATCGACTGATTTTTTATTTGCTAACTTTTATCGGTTAGTGGAGGAGATTTATGTTTTATGTCATTAAAATCGGCAAAGGCACTGAATAAAGCAGTTTCACATAAAAAATCAATGTGTTTCTCTCAAGTGGAGCATTTACACAGGACATTGAGAGCAGCTGTTTGCTCAGCTTGTTTCTCTGTTTACTTAAGATCCAGATGTCTGATGACAAAACTCTTCATCTGGTTTGCAGATTATAGCCATACTATAAAAAGTGACAGTAAAAGTGACTCAAAACATTACGAAGTAGTAGTTTGCTGAAAATATCCGCTTATCCAGCCAACAGCTGGCTAGTGGAAAATACTGATTGTGGATTTGTTGTACCTTAAATGCCTATGTGACACAGCAAACGACAACAAATAACTGCTTTTGGTGACTTAAATGATCTTCACAACATGTTTCCTCTTAGCATTGTCGGAGGGAGGAGCCAGAAGGCCCATGGAACTCATCACACTGCAGGCTCTCTCACGGAAGACCATTACTGGCCAGATTGAGAAAGTAAAATGAGGCAGTTAAGCAGCTCTAAAAAAACTTGATGGAAGCCAATAAAGTAGCACAACAACCGCCGTGATGGACAGCTCTCACATCAGAGTTTTATAGCACTGTCACCTGCTGTTACATGGACGGGTGATGAATACTCTGTTTGGTGCTCCACTACACAGCAGATGAGAGAGACACACTGCAGAGAACATCACCGCTTAGTCTGAGGCATTGTTGATGAGTGGGGCTTGGGAGGTAGTTATCTGCATCTGTACACTACACTGCAAAAAAACATGACAACATATTGTTATTTTAGTTGTGAGCGACATCTAACGATGACGCTACCACTAATCTCCATTAAATTGGCTTTTTATTAATCTATCAAAAAGTATCCCTTAGTTATAAAGGTGCATTTCCACCATATCCAGAGGATAATAATCCTGTCTCTCTGTAAAAAGCTGAACTCCTTTAATCTGCACTAATAATCTGCTGAACATTTTTCAAACTGATGGCGATGAGAAGATGAGACTCACTTAAAATCAATAGACATCTGTCTTTATAGAACGGAAAAAGGAACGCATTAGCTGTTGCTAAGCAGGAACTAGCTAGCATCCTTACTCCTTTTACTTTTGCCCCAGGCACTATAGATAATGAAGTCCTTTGTGAATAATGTAAGGCATTTGGTTCTAAAATATATTAAATAATATAACCAGTCACCTGAGAGCAGTACAAGCCCGTGACTAATAACTAATAAATGGCTATTTAATTAATGTAGTTACTTCGGTAACTCATGCTGCCTTGTTAGCCAATAACAATCAACCTAACATTGGTTATTATAAGCCCCTGGTGCCATGCACTTCATGTTTCGGGAGAAAGCTAAATTGTTGTAATAGCTTCCATATATAAACTTACTGGTGAGCATGTGAATTAACTCTTCAAAAATATATATACACATTTTCTCTATGATCATTCCGGGATCCTAAGTGTTCAATTCCATGAACACATCACTGATAAATCCCTTTAATGACAGGGGTCTGTTCAATCACACAGAAGAGCTGTTGGCCCTCCTTTGTTTTGTGAAATGTCATTGTGTTTTCCAAATGTAGTGTTTCCTGGAATGTTGTAGTGTTTTCTGAAATGTTGTAAGTGTTTTCTGAAAATGTTGTTCTGTTTTCTTGGAAATTTTGTAGTGTTTTCTGAAATCTTTAGTGTTTCTCAATTCTCACGCCACACCGACAAACTCCTTCTATCGCTTAGTGAATCCCTTAGCAGGAGCAATAGAGAGCATTCTTTGCTATTGCATCACAGTGTGGTACATCAGCTGCAGTGCAGAGAGCTGAGACTTGGCCCAGATAGTCAGACTGCATAGAAATGGTGGGAGCAAGCTCCCAAATCTGACAGTATATGCCAGTCACGCCGCTGGGAGGGCCAGCATTATCAAGGACTCTACCCACCTTAGTCACAAACCGTCCTCCTACCATCAGGCAAAAGATACAGGACCATCAGGGCACGCACAAAATAAACTGAGGAACAACTTCTTCCGAGAGCTGTAGCCTCCATTACACTTCAACATACAACTACACGACACCCATCACAGACAATAGTAAACAAACCAGCCAGTCTTACTCGTTTGCTAATGCACCGATCACTTACATACCTAGGACTGTAACAAATATTATAATTTGTGTAATACTACTGCTTGCTTTTTGTAGTGATATACCTGTTACACTGCACTTTTTTTTCTTTATCAGAAATAGCTGTTTATGCTGCATTATCTTGTACTGCATCTGGTGGATTTTCATATTTTCTTTTATATTTTTATTACTGCTGTGTTACAGAACAGGTTTCATAATATGTTCACAATGACATTTAAGTCTTTTGATCTTGTTGTCTGGGCATTTTCAGATCTGTTTTTGTGCACCTTCATGAACAGACAATTTTTTGTCCCCTGCCAGCTGTAAAATATGCAGCTGCATGCTGCTTTGTATTATTTAGTTTCATGTCATGGAGGAATAGATTTGTTACAGTGGTCGGAGAGCAGACTGGCTTTCTCTGTGATTGTGATGCCTCCTCCACTCTTGAGCCTCCTTCTGTAGAAACCTACACATTGTACACCCCCATCCATCATCCTATCTCTTCCTCTAGTTATATCTAAGAGCTGTCTCCTAGCATCATCTGTAGTATTGGCATAGTATGCATCCATGTCTCTTGAAATGACTTCCAGTGAATCTCAGCTCTTAATTTGAATTTCATTCATCCTTGCCATCTCAGTACTAACATCAGATGATTTCTTCACAGAGTGAGATTCAGCTTTGAATGTGTGCTTACATGAGATCTTTTTCTTCCAAATCTGTTTTAGAGTATATTAACTGGCTGTATATGTCTGGTTGTGGTGAACTCTGCTGTTGCCTTTGCAGTAGCTGGTCCTGTTATAGGTTACCATCATGGTCTCAGGATCACCTCCCAGAGGTTAAATACCAAAACCACCCTTTAGAACTGAGGAACTTTTTCGGATAAGAGGTGAAACTTCTCAAGAAACCAAAAGAAGTCCAGTTGCATTCAACTCTTGCACTTAAGACTACCATGATCTGATGACCAAGAATCTACACAGACATACTCCCTGGCTAAGGACATTCTTTTCTAAGTTACCTAGTTTGGCTGGAAGGACAGCTCTAGAAAGCATCCCAGTGAATCAAAATTTGTTCCGGCTTCATTGTGGCTCACTTTAACATATGTATGGCCATGCCATCTACAAAACATGTAGAACCACTACTAAATTTTATTGTATTTTGTATTATACTGTATTTAAAACCTGGACATCTTATTCTTATTTGCACTACTGTATTTAATTTTATTCTGTTGTTTACTATATTTCAGTACCTGACATTTTATAGTTGATCTGAACCATGGATGTATGTAATATATTTGGGGTTTTTGTGTGTGTTTTCTTTATTTGTTATGGTATGACTGTTGTAATGTCATGATCAGATTGAGGCAAATTCTCAACAACTAAGTTGTATGGAAATAAAGTATTGAATCTTAAGTCATTTAATGAGCATGGCTGGACATTATATAGAGGAGGGGGTCCATCCACCTATACAGCTTAATTTAACACTGTTGAATATGGTTAGATATGGTTTAATATGGTTCTGGCAGTATTATAAATAGGGACTGCAGGCTGAAATTATGAAGTACAGCACTGTAGGTTTGCCTCATGTAACAATAGAATGTCAAAAAGACTGAACTGGCTTCACTTAGGACACAGTAATAACTAGCTGGGCAACAGCTGTCAGTACAACTATTGGGGGCAATAGCTGTTGCCAGTGGCCACATAGTTGGATGGTGTGTCTTAATTGCTGGTAAATTATGGAAAGGGAATATAAGCATTTACTTAGAAGAGGACCCAATGATTACATTTCGGTTATTTTGTCTTCATTTGGTGCTTGCTGGGAGGTGTGGTGGACTTTCACTATGGATTTATTATTATTTTATTTTTGGCAAGTTCCATATTTGATCGTTCTTATGTCACAAAGTGAAAGATGGTCTTCCCAGGACTGTTCAAGGCAGTATGTGTTCTCGTGATTATAGCAGTGTTATGGAACATGTCACAAGTGCCCCAATGTACTTAGCTGATGTGACATCACATGGCCTCTCAGAAGTGACCTGAGCCCACAGGCACTAGAACAGGACTTGAGCCACATGATGGTCATCTCAGCCCCTGGCTGTACACTGCAATGCATAGTTGCTGTCATCCAGAATAAGATCATCATGTGAACACTGAAGAACTTTTTGATTTGTTTCTTAATTTGTTAGATCTGATGCTAGTGCATACAGTATACATACTTATCCTCACTATTACACCTACACTTACTAAGCACATTAATCATACATACAATTAGGGTACTAGGTATAGCCTCCCTTTGGTCTTGCTCCCTTTACTCAGAAGTTCTTCGCTTTTGGCATGGATTCCACAAGATATTGGAAATGGTCCTTGAGATCTCTGCTCCATGTTGACATTAAGAATTTGATGACAAGGAACTTTACTATTGGGTAATCAGACAAAACCAACATTATTGTACTGTCCTGAACACCCTAGAAATACATTTTCTAATGACACAGTTACATTAGATGGTATTGGTTCTGGCCTCCAGCCCACTGTAAATAATCTTGGAGTTATCTTTGACCAGATATGTCCTTTAGTCACACATAAAACAAACTTAGGACTGCCTTCTTTCACTCAAAAGTAATATTGCTAAATCAGACATTTTCTGTCTCAAAGGATGGCGAAAAACCAGTCCATGCATTTGTTACTTCCAGGCTGGACTACTGTAATTCATTATTATCAGGCTGCCCAACAAGTCTCTAAAGACTCTGCAGTTGATCCAAATGCTGCAGCATTACTGACAGGAACCAGGAAAAGAGACCATATTTCTCTTGTGTTAGCTTCTCTACACAAATCCAGAGTAGAATTTAAATCCTCCCTCCTCACCTACAAAGTTCTTTAGTCGGTCAGGCACCATCATACTCAAAGATCTCATAGTCCTCAATCCCACTAGGACATTGGCGCCTCAGAATGCTGGTGTACTGGTGCCCATTTGGTGGAGATCATCGGGAGGCAGAGTTTCAGCTATCAGGCCCTCTACTGTGAACCTTTTCTCCCAGACACCTCTCTGCACTTTTTTAAGAGTAGGCTTAAAACTTTCCTTTTGATAAAGCTGAGGTTAGGGTTGGCTCAGGCTTGAACCATCCCTTAGTTATGCTGCACAGGCTCTAGACTTCTCTTCCCTCTCTCTCCATGTTGGAGTGGGGTTGTAGAGCAGCAGGAGGCTTGTCATCGCAGGTCAGACTCACAGCTCCAGAGAAGTACCTGCAGAAAGTGACAGAAGAGGAGAGAGATGGAAGTATACAATACTACGGAAAAGGAAAGATACTGAGTTAGTGATGGTCTGTATTTTTGACAAGCCCTCCTGCTGCTCCTTTTGGCAACCCTGCTTTAACACACTCTGTTGTTATAATTAGGAAATACTAGTACTGCTTCTAGTATTACGCTACTTTTTGCAATTACTTCTTTTAATTATCACTACTATTATTACTACATTGTATTATTATTATTATTATTATCATTTTACTTTTTTTTTTTTTACATGGAATCCGTGTTATGCTATGTTCTTCTGTCGCTTATTCTCTAACTCCCCCTTTCTCAACCCAACCAAGTTCTGAGGCAGATGGCTGCACACCCTGAGTCTGGTTCTGCTCGAGGTTTCGCCTCTTAAAAGGAAGTTTTCCTCGCCACTGTCGCCTAGTGCTTGCTCATGGTAGATTTGTTGGGTCTCTCTCTGTAACATCATATTTTAAAGAATACGGTCTAGACCTGCTCTATATGAAAAGTGCCTTGAGATGACTTTGTTGATTCGCTATATAAATTTAATTTAACTGAATTGTTATGACTGCATCACATCATTTCTGCAGATTTGTCAGCTGCACATTCATGTTGCCAGTCTCCTTCTACCATAAATTCTGCGGTGGTTTATTGGATTAGGATCTGATAACTGAAGTTCACTGAACTAATTGTCATGTTCACGTAAACCAGTTTGATACAACTTTGTGATACATGGCATATTATCCTGCTGGAAGTAGCCAATAGAAGATGGTAAATTGTGGCACATAGATTATTATCCAAATAATATTGTACATTCACTCCATGATTGCTTATGTTAAGATAACATTCCCCACAATTATTACACCACCATCAGCAGCAGGACTGTTGGACACAGGTTAGGTCCATGGATTTGCTGTTGGTGCCAAATTCTGACCTCACCAATTTGCTGCCTAAGCACAAATCCAGATTCATCAGACCAGGCTATGTTTTTCCACCTTCAACTTTGTGTCCAGTTTGTCAATACTCAATACAAAATGAAGTACTTTGTGAAACTTTAACTAATTCATTAAAAAGGAAAACTTTGACATAAGTATTCAGACCCTTTAGTTAAGGACTTGAATTTGTCCTCAGGTGCCTTTATTGCTCTTGGATTTACCTTGTAAATCTAACTTGATGTGGGTGGAGATGACTGAGAGGATGAGTTTGAGGAAACTTTAGGTTCTATACTGATATGTATATATATATATATATATATATATTATTATTTTGTTTGGTTTTATTTTTACAGAAAATAATGCAAAAATGCAACAATGTTCCTCAGAGGATAACTATACTTGGCCTTCAGGCTGGTGTGTCTCTGTATGCACATCTGGTGCAGAATTACTCAGTCACATGGCACAAAAGACCCAGATCTCTCACTGCCACTCTTAAAGTTACATCATATGTAATCTGTTGCTGAATATGTCTTTGTACGCATATTCAACTTGTCTTTTAGTTTTAGAAACTTGCTGTGAATCATCTAAACTGGTGTCAGTTAATTCAAACATTAAAAGCAATCAATTTCAGTAAATAATATATTAATGATTACAGCACTTAAAAGCACTACTCACTTTGGAATAATAATTTCTGTGACACTTAGCAAGGGTGAATTTATAGTCACCAAACCCATTATGTATTCCCTGATTGTGTACTGCACTCACTTTTGTGTTAGTTAGAAATGAATGAAGGAAAATATATCTCAATGAATAGCTGTGGTAGAGTAAATGCAGAATTAAAGTAGGGGTATAATTCAGTGATGATGAATACTAATGTTGTTAACTGTTTGAAACTCCACTGTGTGAAATATTTAGTTCTTCACCTAGTAGACCAAAACAGAAGTCAGCTTCAAGTGGCATGTTAGAAAAAGCAGTCCACAATACGCTGATCTACAACAATCAAAATAAAATTTCAATACTGAAGGGGAAAGGCTTGTTTATCTGACTTTACCTGACTTTTGCCATAACACATTTGTGCCTTGGTATCGCTTAGGACTCAACACAGTTCAACATCTAACCAACACTATTGTGAAAATGTATTAACCATGTATTCTAGGACATTTTCCCACCGACTATATTTTCAATGAGATGTTCTTTCACCTCTGGTCAAATATGAATGTTTGAATTGCTGGCTCTGAATATGGCATGTCATGTTGCGCTCGCCTTTCACCTGCATTAGAGCAAATGAGTCAGTTGGCTAAAGAGTTGTTAAAGTCTTGAAAGACTGCAGTACTAGTATTGGCCATCATTTAAGTTTGTTGCAGGAACAGTGCTAACAGTAAATTGGATGTTCTGAGGTTGAAGCCTTTGAAGCCTTTGAAAAGTGGAGGTGTGGGGATGACAGAGGAGCAGGTGGCAGAAGAAGAATGAGGGATGAGAGAAAGAAGCAGATCCACGAATACAGGGGAAAAATTATTTTAACTGAGAAGGTGTGTTTGTGTGTGTGTGTGTGTGTATGTGAGATAGGTGTGTGAAAGAGAAGGGGGGTGGGAGGGGTGGAGTGT
The DNA here is from genome assembly GCA_033238685.1 of Lates japonicus. Lineage (NCBI taxonomy): Eukaryota > Metazoa > Chordata > Actinopteri > Centropomidae > Lates > Lates japonicus. Next base: position 161,000 of record BRZM01000454.1, on the reverse strand, counting down.
GTTCAGCAATTGAAGGGGCTCATTATTTTGGAGAGGAGAAACTTCAAAGGAGACAATTCACACAATACATTAGCCCCAACTCAACTGAGGCCACACACACACACACACAAACACACGAACACACACATAGAGTTGTCTCTCCATAACTTCAGGGGACATTTCATAGACATTCCCTGGAGACTTACCTTAACCCTAACTGCTACTTGTCTAACCCAAACCCTTAGCCCAACCTTAACCTAACCCAAACCTTAGAACACCTCTTCACCTTAAAATTCAATGATTTATATCATGGGAACTTGGTTTTTGTCTCCATAAGGAAGACAAGTCCCCTTAATGTGCCTGAGCAAACAGATTTAGGTCCCCACAGAATGAGTAATACCTGGACCACCCACACACACACAACGCTGTAATAATATAAAAGAATACGGTCTACACCTGTTTTATATGAAAAATGCCTTGAGATAACTTTGACTTGACTTGACCCAACTAACTGGGCACTTAAACCAGAGCCATTAGTAAAGAAACATTCTGGTATTTTTCAACCTGGGTGTCAGCTATTTGTCCATTATGACCACCAGTCATGATGGAGGGTGTCTGGCTTTGAATGTTTCCAGAGAAGAAGCTATGCTCTAAAGCCAACTATTTGTGAATTCTAGGAATGGAGAGAGAGAAGCAGAACCAGCAAAATGTAGAAGATGCAAGTCCATGTAATGCTTTTTAGGTCAGGGTGAGTATTTTATAATCAGATCTGTTGTTTAGGGAGCTGGGTGGCACAGTGGTGCAGCGGTTAGCACTGTCACCTCACAGCAAGAAGGTACCGAGTGTGAATCCTGGTTCATTTGGATCTTTTCTGTGTGGAGTTTGCATGTTCTCCCTGCGTCTGCATGAGTTTCCTCCAGGTGCTCTGGCTTGCTCCCACAGTTCAAAGACATGCAGGATAGGTGAACTGGCGAATCTAAACTGAAAATGAATGGCTATTTGTCTCTTTATGTCAGCTCTGAGATAGACTGTCGACCTGTCCATGCTGTACCTCACCTCTCATTGTCAAGTGGGATTGGCTCCAGCTCCCTCGCATTTCTCAAAGAATAGGCTGTGTAGCTAATGGATGGATGGGTGGATGTTTAGGGACCTTATTAGTCCTGATTATGAGTCTAGCAACAGTGCTCTGAACATGGTGCAGGCTGTTGATGGAGGACTTGAGTAGACCAGAAAAAAGGAAAAAATCTGTTCCTGGGCAAATTTGACTTTGACCAGGTTCTCCAGTGGGGGCACTCCTCTAAACTTACCTGCCATACTAGAATTGACCTCACCCTCGCCTTCATTAAATAGCAGTTTTGGTCGCCCTCTATGTCCCACGACACTCACACCTTAGCGGCTGCCTGCTTCGTCTGCACCAGTAGTCCTCTCACAAGACCCCTGCCCATTCCAAGCCGTCCCTATTTACACATAGCTGTGAACTTTGGATCACTTTTGGAAGGTAACACAACCACCCTCACAATCATTGATCCTTTTTCTGAGGCTGAACACTTTGTCTCTGTCTTCAGCTACAGCAGGAGTGTCAAAATCAAGGTCAAATCCAGCCCACCACTTCATTTTATGTGACCCGCAAGAGTTTTCAAAGAATATGACTATCGTAAAATATAATCCTGTGTGGCTTTACAGAAGTACAGTGAATGCATCTTGATTTTGATACCTGTGCAATGAAAGCTTCTAGCTGTGAAATTGAGTTTGACACCCCTGAGCTACAGAGACAGTTGATCTTCTGGTGAACTGTGTTTTTCATCTTTCATCATCCTAGGTGACACTGTCTCCGACCAGGGCCCTCAATTTGCATCCCAGGTTTGGAAGGCTTTCTGTTATGCTCTAGGTGCTTCAGTGGGCCACTCGTCAAGCTATCAACCCCAAAACGACAGGCAGACAGAGCATGCCCAAAAGGACCCCAAGGCAGCTCTCCTCTGGCTGATTTACTTGTCTAATATTAATAATGGCACTACACTTTAGTGTCATGAAAGTTATTCCAGTATGATCTGAACTAAGCAGATTTAAGATGTATCACACATTCTATATCATATTTGCATATCTTGAATACAGTGCTGACAAAGAATCATCTCTCATCTATTTCTGTCTAAGTAGGATGTTTATAAGTACTCATCTTTTCTTAATTGCAAAGGAGAACCGATATGCAGACATTTTCTATTCAACCAAAGCTGTGTATTGTTGAAGAAAATTTGACAGAAGCAATAGCGTTCTGTATGACATGCCCACCTTTGCATGCTCATATTGGGCATATATAGCCTCATGGAAATGTTGACAGCAATATGAATTGATGCTTTTAAGCAACTGTTAAATTCGCTATTAAAGAAGCAGGGCCTTGCATAATATGAACAGGCCTGAGGAAGACACAAAGTAGAGGAAGAAGAGAGAAGAGTGGCATACTGTTTATAGCACATTTGTTGAGACTGTGATAGACAATCGCCCCTTAAGTAGGTGAGTAGAGTGATGGTGGAAGTTATTCCAGTTCACCACTTTTCTGGTAAGACCTGCATCCTTTTCTTGTTGACTGACAATAAGGCATAAGGCTATAAGGTGGGAATTAAATCCTCTAGACCTAAAAACAAATAATTTTACCAGTGCTACATGTACCATGACGTTACTGGTATGTTTTTTCTTTCTGTTTTGAACTGTCTATTATTTTACTTTTATTTTATTATTTATTGATTTTTGCCAAAAGCTTGACTTTTTCTTCTTTTCTTTTTTTAAAAACATATTTTGTACTTTACTTTCATATAAAGTATTTATACTTACAGTTTTACAGATGTGCTCCAAAAGATGTATGCTCTGAAATATTTCAGATATGGCTGAAAATGGTGTTGTCCCTTTCATGAGTAATGCAATGCAATCTGAAAATTAAGGGCTATCAACTCCGAATTACAGAGCATTATTCCCTCTGTTTGCTTTGATTCAACATTGTGTACTTATAAACTTACTGCAAGGTATCAAAGTTATAATACATAAAAGAAAAAAAAAAGTAAATGCAACATTTCAAAGGTGAGTTCTGACCTCCTGACTGTTGAGGAAGTCAGTAAATTGGATAGGTGATGGACTTTCAGAGAGAATGGGAGCCTTTAAGCAGTAGAAGGAAATGAACCTACATGTATGTTCCACCATACATGTAGCTGAATCAAGCAAGGAGAAAAGCAAAGCTAAATGGGAAACTGATCTAGAAAAATCTTCCAGTTAATAACAAATTAATTGAAAGAAATAACGACCAGAAAACAAAGGAACCCAAACTTAAAGTGAATGGAATCTTAACCCAGGATAATGATATAACATGTAACAGCTTTTATGGGGGCACCCTGATAGCAGAGTGGTTAGGGTGCGTCAGTGCTCTGAGCAGTGAGTACCTGGTCCAACTCCTGATTGGCCCGGACCCCTGCTGCATGTCACTCCCCTACTTTCTCTTCTTATTTCCTGTCTCTCCTCTCACTGTCATATTAAATAAAGGCAGAATCCTAAAAAATAACTTTAAAAAAACCCAACTTTTAAATGAATTCAGTTCAAGAGTTGGCCCAAAGCTTCTCCTCTAGTTCCAAATCTTGCACCTCTATCAGTGATGCTTAGCCAGTTTCTTGAATAACAGAAATATCTGAATCAACAGTGGTAAACATAATAAGATCTGTGATGTCACATTTTTAAATTACATAAGGATGGTCTAGTCTGCGCCATTGCTCATTTGATTACTCATTTGATTAATCTGTCAATTAAGCAAGAAATCTTCCAATCTTTCCAAGCACCTGGAAATCAGTTGTTCTAAATGTTAAATGGACTTGTACTTATATAGCGCTTTTCTAGTCATATCGACCACTCAAAGCACTTTACACTATGCATCACATTCACCCATTCACACACACATTCATACAGTGCTATGCACAAAGCGCTCTAACACAATGTTGGGTTCAGTATCTTGCCCAAGGATACTTTGGCATGGACTACAGTGTAGACATACTAAGTCTGTACAAATATCCTAACCCCCCCCCCCCCCAAAAAAAAAAAAACAGGCCAACATCTTCCATTCCTTCATGCTCCAGTTCTTATCTTCACAGGCCCATTGCAGGCACTTTTGGCCAGACAAAGGTCAGCATGGGCCCTCTGACTGGTCTGTGGCTCCTTATGCAGCAAGCTGCAATGTGTACACTGACAGCTTTCTATCATAGCCAGCATTAAAGTGTTCAGCAATCTGTGCTTCAGTAGCTCTTCTGTCCAAACAGAAGAAGTCTCTCCACATGCATCAATGAGTCTTGGGAGCCCATGCTCCTCTCTTCAGTTTACTGGTTGTCCCTCCATGGACCATTTTGGTAAGTACTAATTGTACCTATTTTCACTGGAAATTATACAGTATAGCAGTATCACAACACTGTACTCCAGGCAATTTTTGATAGTGGTGCACTGCAAAAGCACAATAGCCTAATGTGGCAAAGGAAAGGTACAGTGCTAATCAATGATGTATTTGTCACTACAGTGTTCTGTCTGAACTAAAGCTATGCTTCATTTATTCAAAGTATGAATATGTGACATTTTGGTCTTGCAATCTCTCAGATACAGCACCAATACACACATCTTCAATACTCAACACAGGTGTATAAATGAACAACAGTGCAGAACTAGCTGGGTTGGTGATCAAGTTGAAGCTAGCAGCTAAAGCTGCAACAAAAAACAACAGGACAGTAATGAGAATCACTGCAGTCTGTCAAGAGGAGGAGATATTGGTATTGGTAAAGTAAATGCCCCCTAAACCTAATGACAGGTTGTGCCATCCTTGGCGGAAACAACTGCAATCAAGTGTTTGTGATAACTGGCAATAAGTCTTTCACATCGCTGTGGAGGAATTTTGGCCCACTCTTCTTTGCAGAATTGTTTTAATTCAGCCACATTGGAGGGTCTTCGAGCATGAACGGCCTGTTTAAAGTCATGCCACAGCATTTCAATCAGATTTAAATCTGGAGTTTGACCACCAAAACCTTCATTTTGTTTTTTTTCAGCCGTTCAGAGGTGGACTTGCTGGTGTGCTTCGGATCATTGTCCTGCTGCATAACCCAAGTGCGCTTGAGCTTAAAGTCACGAACTGATGGCCAGACATTCTCCTTCAGGATTTTCTGGTAGAGAGCAGAATTCATGGTTCCATCAATTACAGCAAGTCGTCCAGGTCTTGAAGCAGCAAAGCAGCCCCAGACCATCACACTACCACCACCATGTTTGACTGTTGGTATGATGTTCTTTTTCTGAAATGCTGTGTTAGTTTTACGCCAGATGTAACGGGACACACACCTTCCAGAAAGTTCCACTTTTGTCTCATCAGTCCACAGAATATTTTCCCAAAAGTCTTTGGGATCATCACAATGTTTTTTGCCAAATGTGAGATGGGCCTTTGTGTTCTTTTTGGTCAGCAGTGGTTTTCGTCTTGGAACTCTCCCATGGATGTCATTTTTGCCCAGTCTCTTTGTTATTGTTGAATCATGAACACTGACCATAACTGAGGCAAGTGAGAATAGCTGTGCTTTAAATGTTTTTCTGGGTTCCTTTGTGACCTCCTGGATGAGTCGTTGATGCACTCTTTTGGTAATTTTGGTAGGCCGGCCACTCCTGGGAAGGTTCACCACTGTTCCATGTTTTTTGGATAATGGCTCTCACTGTGGTTCGCTGGAGTCTGTAATTGCAAATTTCTTTATCTTTAACCATTTGTGACGTCTAGACCATTTACTTATTTACATTCTCGTCAAGATGTAAATTCTGTAGGATACCTCAAGTGTGAAGGATCACCCCAGGGGTGGGGTGCCACTTCCGGTGGCAGACAAAGGAGTGCCAAAGGGCAACAAGATCAAGGACCCTTTTGTTCACGTTGAGGGGTGTTTAGGTCTAGATGTCCTTATGTTCAGGGTCTTTTGCCATCTCCTGACCACTCGAGTGGTGGTCATCTGTTGAATCTCTTGAATTTCTTTAGATCGGGGCATGATGTGTTGCTTTTTGAGATATTTTAGCTTCCTTCATGTTGTCAGGTTGACAGGTTCTATTTAAGTGAGTTCTTGATTCTACAGGTCTGGCAGTAATCAGGCCTGGGTGTTGCTAGTGAAATTGAACTCAGCTTTCCAAAAAATGTGGTTAACTTATGATTTAACAAGGGGGGGCAATTACTTTTTCACATAGGGCCAGGTTGGTTTGGACATCATCGTTTAAAAACTGCCTTTTGTATTTAGTCAGGTTATCTTTTTCTGAAATTAAAATTTGTTTGATGATCTGAAATATTTAAGTGTGACAAATGTGCAAAAAAAAAAGTATCTCTAAGGGGGCAAATACTTTTTCACACCACTATATAGAGCCCTATTCCATTGCTAGCACAAAGCCAGCAACTGCAATACAATTCATTTGTGTTTGCAGTCATTGGATGTTATCTCTGGGGTAATGTTTATATTAATAGTGGTTTACATGCTGCGTCAGGGTAGAACAACCACTACTCAAACCATGTCCATTTCACATATTGTTTCCCTCAACTGCCATAATGAGTTCAAAGCTGTATCCATGAAATTTAAAAGACTTTCACATAGCTGAACATAGAAAATGTGTATGTGTAATTAATGCTGCTTCACATACAGCTTGTAGCAGATACAAAATGCACATAATTCTCACAAAATTGTTTTATCAGTTGATAATCCCTTACCTAACTTCCTCACCATATCAATTAAACATAAAACACAATTGCATTATTTGCACTAACCAAAATTTGAGAATGTTTCTGTGTTGTTAATGTTTGTTATTTTAGAGCTCACAGGCTCCATTCATAATGGAGTGCATGATTTGACTACTTTTTCATTCAAGCTGGAATTATATACAGCATTGAAGTAGGAATATACTCAGAGCTGTCAAGTAGATGTCATTTGGAACAGAAGGACTTGGTAATTGTAGGTCTCTGAGAATGAGAGGAGAGGAGGAGACTCTGTCTTCTGCATGCATATTCAATTAGCTTAAAGAGGATGTGTGCGTGTGTCTGTGTGCATGTCAGAAGAGGCATTCTTTAAAAATATTCTGTATATATACAGATCAAGAGAGGAGGAAGAGTATGTTGCAACAAATATGGGAGGAAAGGGGAGCATATGAGAGACAGGAATATATTTTCAATACTTGGTGAACCAAATTAGCACTATACTGCAAGTGTGTGCATAAAAAGATTTACAAGAAACACAAGTACAGTTGTGGTGGCAGAAATAAACTAGCATTATGTACAGATTGTGAAATGCCACACCCATGGACCAATAGGCCAACACACGCCACCTGATCAAGCACCTAATTGCTTAATTGTCAACTCATTAGTCAGGATATAAGCACTATGTAAAGAACATTGGTACACAACAATGGAGGCAACAGCGAGAGGGATGAGGTTGAGAGTGAGAGGTGGAGGAAGAGGGACAGGTGGGGGTAGAGATGGAGGACGAAGACAAAGAATGAATTGAGCATGACACAGCTTTCTGATGAGATCTGAGCAATGTTAGTGGACCATATTATCAAACATGGGTTGACAATGAGAGACTGAGTTGATTTACTGTTGCGCCTCTCTGGACATTTAGGATTAAGCACAGGTACGTAATAAAAATTCCATTCACCCTGCTCAATTCAGGATTCCACTAATCATACTGTATACATCAGTTATTGTGAGACACCTAGGCACAGGAAGCAGCAATAATCAACTTGATTTTGGCAAATAGTACAATAAGACTAATAATAAGAATCGAAGATCTGAGACATAAATACATGAAAGTAAGTACAAGCACACTGGATACGTTATTTTTTCCAGTGTACTGGACTACACCATATTAACTGATTATTTAGTTTGTTTTTAGAGAGAACTGGAAATGGATGCTAATGTAATCCCACACACGTTTATTTGTGTCGATGAGGCTGGCTTCAGACCAGGAGATGGGGAGGAAACATCACTGGTCACAGAGCCGATACAACACAGACCACTTTCTCACATTTTTGGACAGACTGCACAACATTGATTGACATTGACATTGACATTTGATCCCAGTGGACCATGTGGATGATGCAGAGCGGCATAAACTTCCACTGTGCAACCATGGTCTAAAGCTGGTTTGCTGTCCACCCACAATTTCTTGTTCAATACCTTCCACCCTACTCTCCACGCCTCAGTCATCTGTTTGATTTCTCTCTGCAGAATTCTCTGCATACAGAACTGTGATAACAAGCCCACAAAAGATGAAAATGCTTATGATTGAGCATGACAGTGTGTAACTGATTGGACAAAAATGTGGTAATATGAATGAAGTGTGTGTCATTTGGTACAAAAGTTTGATAAGGTTCTATGTAGTTCTGAATGCAGTGCTTCAATTTGCAGGATACATGAAGTGTTCTTCAGTGTGGATGTGGGGTTTTGTGAATTGTGTTAAGTGTTTTGAGAAAATGACCCCTGTATGAATTGTATTTAAGCAGTTGTAAAAAAAACAAAAAAAAAAAAAAAAAAAAAAAAAACTGCAAAAGTTGTGTAGCTTAACCAAATTCTAAAGGCAGAAGGAATCGGGGGAATTTTAGCAGGCTAACAAGCAACAACCAAGCTAACAACAAGCTAGCTAAAAGCACTGAGTCTGCTGTCCGACTCTGATGCATGAATGAATCTGGTGAGCCTCAAACCTCCCAAGTGGTCTCTTCTATGTCTTTCAGTGTGTGGGCTGCAGGTCAGCCATGTATTTCCTAAAAATGAATGACCTGCAACCTGTGTTGAGGGGAAGACTGTATACAGGTTTGTAGTACTGAATGGACTGAGTAGTAACTACCTGCACCACTTAAAGTTAGCTAAACTTTGGCATACAGTACTCAAGTAAGTTTGTAACACTATGGATTTATAAGCCACTATACGGCTGGCAGATCATTTGGTGAAAGAAAGTATAAGAGACCTTTTATCATGTCAGAATTTGGAGAGCATTTCCTGGAAACAGTACATACCAGTGTAAACTCTATTCATATCAAACTCACATACCAGTAGGTATCAGTAGAAATTTATTTTGTCCAGAACTATATCCAGGAACTAAAAAGGTGAAGGACAAAAAGTCTTCATTTGGTCAACAGACAGGCGAAGGGTCCAGTTACACAAGCATTTATAAAAGCAAAATTGATTTGCCAGATTCAGTTGATTACTAAAAACATCACATCTTCTATAGGTATTAATTCAGCTACACAGCTAGAGCTACAACAGCTTTAACTTTGCATTATGATGATATGATGGTGCTGTATTTGATGTTACAGCTTGTTAGGCGGACAGATAATTACTTGGCCAATCAGAGTATAGATTACCTAATAAGGTCAGAATGACAGTTAAAAAGGAAGAAAAGGAAGTTGAAATAATCCAGATGAGAAAACATAAAAGCATGAACAATTTGAAATAATAGATCTCAACTTAGCAATGTTCCTTAGGTCAAAGAATGTAGATCAAGTCAGCTGCCTGACATGATTGTCTAAAGACAGGTGTGGTGTTCTCTAGTTGTTTGTTATTTTCTGGCAGAGGACCTGGGCCTCAGACTTAGAGGCAGTGACACCCAGTGCCAGGCCACTTCACACTTGGCTGCTGACTGACACCAAAAGACCAATCTGAGCCTTTATCCCACCCAGTCAGCATGACAGCAGCCAAAATGATTTGCACTCAAGTACAGTACTTGAATACATACATACAATACATATTTAGTTTATTTCTACAACATTGTTGAAGCAAAGACTTTTTGAGGACAGTTACCCTCTGTCACTTATGTATGTACCCTATTCTCTGACATTTTTGTTTGTCTCACTGTGTTTAGCTAAGCATGCCCATTTTTTCATGAGGAGTGATAATGAATGTGCTGTCAGGGTCCCTGATGTGTGCTTGAACCCTGAAATGCATTATCTGACCCTGACACTGAGACACCGTTTATGTCTGTTTACAAAAATGCCATCAAACCCATTTTCTGTGTCTAAGTGACATCTCTCCATTCAGTTATCCAGGGGTTCCATCCATCCATCCATCCATCCATCCATCCAACTCTTTTCAACTGGAAATACTGTACTTCCTATTGCCCTTTTCAGATAGGATAGGAATGTGTTGTTTCATCTCAGCTCGTTCAAATCCTCCTCCATCCAGTATTACAGTATCCAGTGTTTCCCTCAAAACATCCCCATCCTATCAGTCTCTTTTCTTTTGTTCTGATGAGCTCTCTGTTCATATTACTGGTGTGATTCTGCTCTGATCACAGCAGCTTACCCACTGTTCACACTGCAGTACATGTCGAGACTTGTCCAAATATACCATATAGAAATAAACAACAGATTCAAGGGAGTGATATTGTGAGCATGCCCAGCTACCATAAACATACTGTAAAGTTTGATTTTACTCATCTTTGATATGCATCATCTCTAACCTGTTTTTTTTTACCCAACTCAATATGTAACCTCTGCATTTTTACCTCCCACACAATACCATCAGTGTTCCCCTACCTGCCAGCTGATGTGCGGGTTGGTTTGATTGTGCCTGACTGGAGGGCTATATGAACAGTGACTGTCAGAGCAGATTTGTGTGTTTGTCACTTCACCTCCTATCTAGGAATGTTTGAGAGAAGACAGAGGGATCAGCAGGCTATATGTGCATACCGCATAATTAAGACGTCATCCATTTTAATCCAACTGATGACTTCAGTTCACTTGTCATCTTTCTCAAACAGCTACACATTTCCTCCAGTGTTCTACAATCTCAGCCATGCAATAAGGTTCAATATTGTTAAAATCATCTTAAATAAAACATACACCACAAACTAATTGAGAAAATGAATCAGCATTTTTACATAAAATGTTCTTAATTGCAATCAGATAATAAATGTCAGTGGCTCTTAAAAAAGTACCCAAAAATTGTTAAAAGATTGACTGATAAAAGATCCAATATATGACTCAGAGGCCAAAGGCAGTAGAATATATTGACAAAATTAAATGTAGTTTCAGAAAGTGCATTGAAGGTACTCTAATGAATCTGGCTTGATTGGTCAATGCAATTTTGAAAATGGTGGCAAGTGTTTATAAGATGTGACGTGAAGTCCAGCAATGCATGAATGAACAAATGGATAATCAAATGAATGGATGAAGAGCAATCAATACAATGCTCTATCCCATTTCATCTCGCTGGGTGTCTCACGTAGCTGTGATCAGTCACCCAGCCTGCACTGAAGACAGACTGGAGAGGGGATAATCCACAGACATACAGTGGCCTTACTAAACCCTGAGTGGTGACACAATGCTGGACTAGGACTATGAGCTAAGGGTGTGTGTGTTTGTTTGTTTGTTTGTGTGTGTTTTAATTGATGTGGTATTCAATCAGTTAACTTGATTTTTAGGCATCAACCAGTCCAATCAAGCTCTCATTCCACACAGTACAGAGACAGCACTTCTTTACGTAACTAACAATTTTCTTACCTGATTCAGTACGCCACCCAACTCTTGGTACAGGCCATGGTTATATCTCGCCTTGACTACAGCAATACCTGCCCAGCCTCCATTCATGCACAGTGATACCCTTACAAATGATCCAGAATGCAGCAGCGCATCTGGTCTTTGATCAGCCAAAAGGGCACATGTCCCAATCCATTGCTAATTTAGCTAATGGTTGCCTGATTCAATTCAAGTCACCAATGCTGCCTACAGAGCGACTTCTGGGTCTGCACCCATCTACTTTCCATTCACCCATTCATACAAGCTTATGCTCCTTCTCAGCCACTATGTTCCTCCAAGGATCATTGTCTGGCATTGCAATTCATGCACACAAGGCAACTGCAGTTTAGACTGTTCTTCCTCATGGTTTCCCCATTGATGGAACAAGCTCCCAAACGCTATCAGGGCATCCTCTTCTGACTCATCTCTTCTGAAAGCACCTCCTCTCCTAATACCTCTAACAACTCTAACATGCCTAAGTAGCACTTACTACACACTGCTGTGCACTTCTTTATTTGATGTCCTTGTATTTTGTCTTATAACATTTAGTATTTAGTGGCACAAGGGAGGGTTAGCAATGAACCTCCCCAATTCTAAACAGATTGTGGATTACTTTTCTATTAAGAATGTAAAAGGCATAAGCAGCAAAAATACCAAAGAAAACTGCAACTTCAAATGATTTGGTCTTTGACATGACAGAGAGAATCCTAAAAATTCTTGCTGAACATCCAACTGTAAAAAACAAAACAAAGAACATCTTATTGCAGATGGGGACCAATGGCATTGTGAAAGTCAAAAGTTCTAAAATAGGCTTTATTGATCTATTAAACACACTTATCCTCTTGAATATCAAGTCAGAGGAGTCGATGGCACCCACACAGTGCCAGCAGATTGCTTTTATTCAGTGCACCTCAGTGACAATTTTAAGTTTTTCTGCAACCACAGACATCTTTTTAAGGCAGATGGAATTGTTCACTTCCAATCAATTTTATCTCCTGTGTTTGGTGTGTGTCCAACCTTGCTTTGGTATATAGTAGTAATTGTGGTGACATGTACTGTATGTTTATGTGGGTAGGTCTTTACATGCTTTTATGTATGTAATCCCATGCGTACATTAATATATGCATAAATATGAGTACTCCCATGGATTAATACTTAGATGCATTTGAACATGTAAGAGTGTTTATGTGCAAATGTGTGTGATGACTAAGGGCTAAATGAGGAGTGTGCTGTATAAACAGTTGAGAAGATGCAGAGGATTACACTCCACTTCACTTAAAGCCTCCAGCAGGCGGCCCACACCTACACAACATGTCCATGAGCATCAACTCAAATCTGCATGACACATAAACCGGGCATTAGACATAAAACAGCCACACACACACATGCAGGAAATGTCAGGTGGAACATACCACACCATGTATAGAGTGAGACAGACGTGCTGTGACAGAAAACAGCCCAATCATCAGTCCATTACGTACATTTATCAAAATTGGGGTAAATGATGACTGATGATGATGTGAATTAGGAAAGGGGTGGCAGTGGTTGCAGTGCAGTTGTGGTATTATTTTGGTTTCTAATTTGCTGGATTTTTCTGATATTTTAGTAATCTAAAATACGTTTGATGGATGGAGTCCTTGTACTTCAAATTGATCTCTTTTTAGTTTATTTATTCCGTGTGAAGAGAGCTGTTTGTCACTGTACTTTTTTTCAGCCCTAAGTGAATTTGACTTTTGTGTGAAAATGAAGTAAATCAAAAATGTTCTTGCCAACATCAACATATTGGTTATGTAAACCAATATGGAACAAGAGTTCCATTAAGCTAAATTTTTTTGCTGGATTAACTATTAGCAGTTCCTGTTTGCATGGTCCCCATTAGAGGTGGAGTATGAATTTAAGGAAAGATTGTTGATATTTGAACTCAACAGAAAAACAGATATACCTCTCCATCAGTGTCCTGACCCCAAAATTCATGAATTCGCATTGCAGAGGCAATGACACAATGGAGGAATCCAGTGTGTTTTACATGGTATGAAAGTGGATATTCTTTCCATGATACTCTGAAGCACAAACCATTTAATATAAGACGTCATCAAATAAACAACATTCACATAAACATGGCATCCAAAACACACAATTAGTTGTTTAGATTGTTTTTTATAAAACTACAGTGACAGAAGAGAGGCCCATAGGTTTGTAGCTAAGCTAACAAGGAAAACATAGTGACCTGTAATAGAATTTAGAATTATGCATCCAACCAAATAAATGTGTTTCTAGGTCTTCATGGCTATAAATAACATGATATAGAACAAACAAGACAGCAAAATATCACCACAGGTGCTGGTGCAAAGCTACAATGAAGAGAAAAGACAGAAATACTCACAACTTTTTTGCTACTAGCTAATATCAGACCAACAACATATCTTGGCAAACTAGAAGGTAAGCTGAATATCTGTGAGCAAGTAATTTACCTTTACTGACCCTCTCTGTGTTTCTGTCATTTGGGGAGGAGGCCTTGAGACCACGAGGAGATAGTTGCTGACCCTAATAAAAAGATTACTGTAATGTCTGGTATAATCGCATACTCTACCATTAATGTACATACAACTATCTTTGGAGTACTTTCATACTGAAGGAAATTTAAAAACCTAGTGATTGTCAGGCAGGTTCTGCACAATTTGGCTGATGGTAGTGGACACACTGTGCCATGTCACACTCATCACCCTCACTGTAATTAAACTAATACCCTTATTTATTTTGTGATTTTATGATCACACACCACTCCACCATATTTCCATAATATCATTAATACTTGTATTATACATATAACATTATGTCCTACCTGCAATGTGTTCCTATAATGTCTGTGTCCTTTAGTGTCCTCAGCATACAAATATTAGCTTCCACCCTTAGTCAAAGTGAAATGTCAACTGGCATGTCTATACCTGTGAATAGGTAACACTAATGGCATGTCAGGGCTGTAATGACCACAGTTGGGTATGGTACACTAACATATTTTAAACTCCCTGTGGAAATAATAGTGGATGGGGATGGAGGATAAAGTCAGCCCCAATCAAATTTCAAAGTGAGAGCTGTATAGATTGATGGATGGATGGATGGAGTCACATTTTACAAGTAAATGATTTGTGCTGTGTCATACCTGTGCAATGATGTAACCTAGGTAATATCTTCAGTTTCCACTTGCCTCACTGTCTATTTGCCTTTTTGTCCAGCTCAAAACCCTCCAACGGGGACAGGAATAGACAGAGGAGGGGTCGCAACAACCACTTGGCTGTGGTTTACCCCAGTACATGAAGCCGTCGGTGGAAGCCATCCATTGAACCTTTCATCTTAATGGACTTGTGTGTCTGGGAAAACCCTGACCACATGGCTGATGTGGCCTGGTATGCCTCATATCTATCTGCAGTGGCTACTGATAGCCCAGTGCTCAACAATTTGTAGACATGAGCTGTCCACCTCTGCTTGTCTCCCAGCCCCCAGAAAGAGAACTTCAAAGTATGCACTAAAGAACTAATGAGAAATACTTTAAAGCTGCCCAAGACCAAACTTAATGAACCTCCTGGCAAACCACAATAAAAAAAAGATTTAGAGAGAATCCTGAGTTGATAATTGAGTTAATTAAGTTATGCTCTAGCTCTACAATGAACTGCCATTGTTCAAGAAGGAGCAGGTTCCTGATTGAAACAGTACTGCTAAAGGAAGTTCTGTTCTGTTGCTTAAATACCCTCTTGGTCAACCCAGTCAGCTGACAAAGATTAGCTGACCTGCTAAGTGGATTGGAAACCAGTTATTCTGATGTAATTTGCTGCTTTGTCAGTACTTTGACATTGCAAATGAAGTTTAATCAGATTTGACTGACACAAAATGCTTGATTATGGCTAAATGCATGATTCATGCTCCTAATTAAGGTAGAATAGGTAGATTCTAGTGTGATTAGACATTTTGGACAAATAACAAATTTATTTCAGCCAAATGGGCTTGGTAGTTTGGTAATGTGACATTGCACTTTGATTCCATTTTAAAATCCCACCACACTCACGGGACTTGAGTGTTTAAATGTTTGTTACTTCATTTGGTTGTTTGACCTTCACTGTGCAGAATGATGTATGTGCAGTTTCCCTGACACTATTTTAAATGCAATTTTTTTTTGGCAAAAAGTAGTTCCAATTAAAATTTTTCAGTGTATTGTGTAAATAAGTTGAAGTTAACTTGGCAAATATTCTGGTGGTTATTCACATGCCTCCAAAATAAGTTCAACCCACAGAGGCACAGACTTGACAAGACCTCTTAGGGTCCCTGTGGTATTGGACACCAATACCTTTGCAGGAGATCCTTTAAATCCTGTAAGCCTTAAGATTTTTAAGGCTTTGTCATGTTCCTCAAACCTTGAATTGTCTGTGTAAAGGGGGCTAATGTTATTTGGCTTCATCTTTGAGTGGTCATAATGTGATGGTGTAAAGTCCATTCACCACCATTTATACTATGATGGAGGCAGAAATATCTCAGAGCCTGGACAAATAAAAGCATATATATATATATAATATTTGAAGTAAGAATTGTTTCTTTGTAGTTTGAGTGAACCAACCTTTTAAGGCAAAAATAAACCTTAATCTACACACCCACAATCATGGAGGAGGCTGCCATTCTTTATTTCACCCCTGTCCTTGAGTCTGTAAGAATTTATGCCTAAAACACACATTGCAAAAGAAACAGTTGCCAAAAAAGTTCCTGAGGAATACACATTCAAAGGTCTAATTTCCAGTCATCCAGATGGAGGAAAAGAGATTATGGGAACGACAACTGTTCTTCATGGAGTAGAGGCCGTCTGACTTCATGATGCTTCTCTGTCTTATTGATGTAGAGTAGAGCAGCAGCAGTTGAGAGTCGTGACATCCAAGTGACAAAAGCAACCTGTTTATTTTTACATATGTAACGTCTTCTGACCACATCAGAATTATCAAGGATGGTTTGTGGGTATGGAGGGGTGGGTGGACAGGGTGGAATTAAGGCTGAGAGCAGGCGACCTGCTGCGAGGCCACTGGGCACTGTGCCCCCTCTGTAGAATGGACCATTTGTGCTAACGCCCACTTTTTTGTCTTAACTATCCAAATGCAGAATTCTTTGCAGCTGTGTATCTGTGGAAATCCCACCATGTCTGGGTTTATCACAAGTTCTATCTGTTGAAACAGGAAATTTGTTTGACTGTTATTTCAGCATCACATAATGGGGCTGTATGTTTAAATGTAATCATCCTTTTTTTTAACACCTTTTTTGTGTTTTTAGTGAAGACATCAATTAAAGAAGTCTGAGATCTAAGAATGACGATGTTGGTTTCTTTCCCAATGAATGTACTTTTTACTTAATGTAGAGTCATGAGGTGGGAGGAGCTATTTTGGGCCTCCTGGTTGTGAAGGTAAAGGTCCTGTTCTACAATTTTGTGACTCACAGTGAGTCGACATGAAACAGTCGCTGCTCAGTTTTACAACTGCTCTAGAATATACTAGGTTCTTTGATAAGAGTCAGAAGTACAAGCTCGTATTCACAAAAATACGGGGGGGGGGGAAGTTTCCCAAATTCCCATGGTGCATTTCAGCAAGAAACATTTAATCACCAAGCTTAAAATTCTGTGACATGCAGTGGCATGACAGGTGGCATTCTTTTTTTAATCTTGTGTCAATTTTTGATTAATTCAGCCACAATGGTGCTGAGTTTTGTTCATAACTGTCACCAAAAAATGTCTCACTGTGTGAGTTCCCAGGGCAATTCACAGACACTTCCTGTCCAATCTGATGGAGCTTGTCAGAATTATCTCATCAAGGAGACTTGAAGCTGTAATTGGTGGTAAAATGGTAACTGATTAATTGTTTTGGACTCAGATCTATTCAAACAACATGGGACATGTACTGAAAACAGGAGAACCTCTGCGAACCTGGACCTGGAAATAGTATTCTTGTCAGACGTGACGTCATGACTTAACATAGCTGTGTGAGTGAACCTTTTCACTTGACAGACTAGTTGATGCCATTTTGGCATGGAACGCCCACCATAGACTCTCCGACATGCTTGGAAAGGGAGTTGAGGGTACAGGTATTAAGTTGGTTGCTGGTCTCACTTATACATGCCACTAAATCCTACACACTGGTCCTTTAAAATTAAATCTACAACACTGTAAAGTGTGCAAACAATGAAGGGCTCTGGATACAGAAAGTGTGAAAAAGTGGCATCACTATATAATTGTATTGTTAAAATTTAAGACATAATTTTTTTTCCATGTGAAATACTTGTTTTCAGTAAAGGAGCTTGCAGTTGGGAGGAGAAAATAATCTAGTTTCCATTTCACACTGATTACAACAGCATGAATGTAAAGAGCTCAAATGCTACCATTTTATCCCTTTGAAATGAAGCTAATGGAAGTGCCAACATGCGTCACACAAACACAGATGTTATATCAAAAGCGGTTGCACCTGCTTTAGCATGGTTCTCACCCCCTGTGGCCATTCTCATCAGTCTATGTGTGTAAGTGTGTGATTGTGCACGAAAGAGATTGCAGGTTTCAATAAGGTCACATGACACTGACCTATTATTACTGTCTTACACCTAATCAACCGTGTCTGTGTGTCCTTGTGTTCATGATAAACTGTGTGTGTGTGTGCCCGTGTGTGTACTTGTGGATCTAGGGTTTTAATTATTATAAGGTAAAATGTAAACATTATTCATTCATATTTTCACTCACACAAACACATCATACCCCTTTCTTTGTGTAAGACATTAGAAAATGGTTGCCATTTTAAGAGAATTTAGGCATTAAATTCATCTTGACAGTCTACACTTAGATAATGACAGCCCCCTCTCAGCAAACACCAAGGCTCATTACCACCTAATGTGTCTCAGGAAAACCTGATCTAAATGTCTAGTTATACTTTATGGGGACACTGCATTGGTACTTATTAAACACCACAA
This sequence comes from Lates japonicus, assembly GCA_033238685.1. Classification (NCBI taxonomy): domain Eukaryota; kingdom Metazoa; phylum Chordata; class Actinopteri; family Centropomidae; genus Lates; species Lates japonicus. The sequence goes on along the minus strand of BRZM01000454.1, from coordinate 142,511 downwards.
GCCAACAGAAATTGCAAAACAAGGCCTGTGCTACAGTCTATTGTATGCAATCCCATTCATCACAGAGATAGCAGTCAAGAATCAAGGTCTTTGACTGTAGCCTCATCAAAATGTATGTAACTCAGTTAAGGCACATAATTAGCTAAAAGAAACTATTTTATCAGTTTTGTTTCCTGCAAGTTCATAGATACATGCAAATACTACAATGCATTATATTAGTATGACAGAAAATATGGCTAGGTCTTGAAAATGAGAAGGAACAGAAGTTCACTGCCCTGCAGGCGAGGACCAGAGTACTGAACTGGATACAAGCTGTGACAGTGCAGTGACTGGAGAAAATGAGTGGTGTGGGAGAACTTTGAGGTTGAACATCAGACAGGCACCAGAATTCTGGAATAGCTACAAAAGTCTGGTAGCAGACACTGAGGAGGGAACTGCAGTGCTTGGATGAACACCTTAGCTGCCACCTCTTTCACATGTCTTAGAGAGAAAGGGAAGAAAGTCCAGTGTTGTAGTTATTTTCAGAAAGAGGTGACACTGGTGGATTTCAAAGCAGCACAAAAGTAACCTGAGACCTTGAGATGTGTTGATGAAGTGGATCTGGGGGGGGGGGGGGGGGGGTAAGTTTACTCTGATGTTGCAAGGGGGGAGGGTAGAAAAAAGAAGATGGGGTAGGAGAGGATGTTTAACTGAAGGAGTAGAGGAGAGGGTGGGTGATAGGATTGAGTGATTGACACATGAAACATTAACTTAGCAGTGGGGAAATTAATTACCTGCTCGTCTTCATCTTAAACAGGCAAACTTCTCTCTGAGTGGGGAAGGTTGTAAGTGGAAAGAGGAGATGAGGACAGTAAAATGCAAAATAGGGCCCTATAGGACTTGGTAAATGGACTTGTATATAACTGCGCTTTTCTAGTCGTATCAACCACTCAAAGCGCTTTACACTACGCGTCACATTCAACCATGCACACACACATTCATACAGCGCTTGCTCTAAGACCACCCATTCAGATACACACATCGGGGGCAAAGTGGGGTTCAGTATCTTGCCCAAGGATACTTCGGCATGGACTGGTGAAGCCAGGGATCGAACCGCTGACCTTCCGATTAGTGGGCGACCCACTCTACCTCCTGAGCCATAGCCGCCCCCTATTCAATCGCACAAGTACAAAAACAAGCACAGAGCAGTAGGTCTTGGGCACACAGACAGATAGGCTTCTGCAAAGTAGTGAATTAAGAGTCTGACACTGCTTGTCTAGGAAATAATGTTGTTGTCTGGATGGCACAGAGCAGCAGGAAAGCACCACAAATCTGCAGCCAGATTCTACCATCAAATGAAAAACTAAGAAAGGTAACTTGGTGAAGCAGTATTTATGACCACATCGATTCAATTCAATTCTATTCAATTCTATTTTATTCATATAGTGCCAAATTATAACATATATTATCTCAAGGCATTTTACAGAGTAAAGTCAAGACCTTACAATATTATAGAGAGAGACCCTACAGTTTCTACTATGAGAAAGCAGTTGACAGTGGAGAGGGAAAAACTCCCTCTTATGTTATTACATCCACATGTGGAAGGGAAAGTAACAGGAAGTCTAGCAATAGGAAACAGGCAAGGGACAGAGTTAATAAAAGGGGGTACAAAGCTCACCTGGCCCTTTCCTCCAGCACTGATACACACCTGAGAGTAGGCTCTTCCCTTTTCAAAAGAACATATGTATGATTATATATATATATATATATATATATATTTAAAGTATGATTAAGTAAAGTATGATTCTAATAGTGAAACTGTATACGTATTAAATAGTTTTTGTTCATTTTTAATAGGATGAGTCTCTTTAACACAATATTAACATGGTGAATGGACATTTGTTTTGTGTTTTGCGTTTTTTTTTTTGTTTGTTTGTTTTTTGCTGTGTTTGTTGTAGAACAGTTTTGATTTGGTTTGAACCGGGTTATTTGCAGTTTCATATGTTTATTTACAATTTGCATGGAGAACGTGGATAAACAGTCTTTGGTTCCGGTTTGTTCTGGGGTTTCTGTATAGAGTACCACTTGGTCACACATATAATTAATAAAGTTGCGGAAAAGGATCCATAGTGGGTCAGAAATATTTAGCATCACCTTTTCCCCTTAGTTTACACTTTTGATATATCACTGTCATTGGAAGTCTATGTAATGTTTTATACGTCAGAAGAAGATGTGATCAGCTTCCTGGACTGCAGCATCAGGAGACATGATCCTCTACCTACCAAAGGCTTCACCAGGCTCTTAGGTTCTTCTGGGATAACATTTCACAGCTGCAGATCCAGAGGCTCATTGGCTCTATGTGCAAGAGCAGTGGTGGCTTAAGCATTTACCATGTGATGGACTGCATGATTACAATTAATGTCTTCATTGCTAGTGACCAGATTTCAGTTCAGCATACCCTTTGTGTTTCATGCTCAGTGTATTTACATGAAGTAGTACCACAGATTAGATAAAGTTATGATGCATTATATATACTTGTCAGTATTGTAGAATTTATTCTTAAATATTTATCCATCTCTTTCAGAGAGCATATTGGATAAGAATAAACTACTTCACAATCCACCCTACCACCCCTCAACTAACACATTACACTATGTCTCAGATGTTTCATCCATCTTGTATCTCTCCCCCATTTATTGCATGTCCCATACCTCACATAAGGACATGTATTCATATTGTCACTGCTGTTCCTGTGCCCTAAATAGCTACTACAAAACACAACTGATTTAAGGTTTGCAATTTACACCACTGATTATTGATGTAATATGAGTGTTATATTTCAAAAGCTGGATTTGCCATTTAGCCATTTTTGAAGTAAAACACCAAAGGCTAAATATGGCATCATTATTGCAAATCGGGGGTGACAGTGAGCATTCTCTACCCCCTCTCCCCCCCTCTCCCCCCCTCTCTCTCCTTCTTAACCCAACCGGTCGAGGCAGATGGCTGCCCACCCTGAGTCCGGTTCTGCTCGAGGTTTCTGCCTCTTAAAAGGAAGTTTTTCCTTGCCACTGTCGCCTAGTGCTGCTCATGGTGGGATCTGTTGGGTCTCTCTCTGTAAATACCTATTTTAAAGAGTACGGTCTAGACCTGCTCTATATGAAAAGTGCCTTGAGATGACTTTTGTTGTGATATGGCGCTATATAAATAAAATTGAATTGAATCGAATTGAATTGAATTCCTCAGATTAGGCAGTGCAGATGCTGTTATGAATCAAATTTTCACCATTACTCTGCCTTCTTTGCATCAGTTATGCATTTAAAAAAGCGAGCGTGGCGGGGCACCCTCGTAGCCGAATGGTTAGGGCGCGTACCATGTGGGCCCTAGCGGTCTGAGCAGGTGGACCCTGGTTCGACTCCCGATCCGGCCGGACCCTTACTACGTGTCATTCCCCCACTCTCTCCTTGTTTCCTGTCTCTCTCTCACTGTAGTATGAATAAAGGCAAAAAGCCCCAAAAAATACTGAGAAAAAAAGTGAGTGTGGTTAATGAGAAGGAGAAATTAAATCATATATTCTGTTTAAATTGTTTATTAGTGGATCAATGTATGAATGTAGTTGTTAACTTAGACTGGATTTTCAATTAACAAGGAGTCTGCACCTCTGCTATTGCTCCTTCTGGAGCTCCTCTGTCATCAGGTTGCAGAATTCTGGTGGCAGCTTGAAGCGTGTGGTATGGTGAAAGGCTGTGAATGCTTGAGATAGTGTCTTATCCTGCTGAGCTCTGACTGGTCACCTCTCTCTGAAGACAACATACAACTGTTAATTAATCATATAAATACATAATTACAAACCATGTAACTGTTAAATAACAATTTGTATTTCTTCTTCTTTAGTCTTTACAGGTATTTGACATACAGAAGGTATGCACATTTGTTTTGTTTTGTTTTGTTTTGTTTTGTTTTGCAAAACAAGAGTGCTCCTATCAACCATGACAAAGTCAGACGATGGCAGGACATGTTTTATCTGAGATGTGATTTTGGCACACTGAATCACTATAACTTTTATAAGTTAAATAGAATGAATAAATTGTTTCCAGTTTCAGTATTTGAAACTTTTTCAGTCAGGAGAGACTTAAAACAAAAGAGCATGAGAAAATCTGAAGTAGACAATACAATTTACTGTGCACAGGAGAAACTGTTTTTTGACGCTTACACCCCAGCAGGAAGTAGATCACTGTGGGAAGCTGTCAGATGTAAATGGCGTTTCCAATATGCAGGAAACTTCCCTCAGAGCCTAGACACTGGTGGTGGTGATGAGGGATGGAGGTTGGGATGTCTTTGTGAGAGGGAAGCTTCTGGTCAGGGGGTAGATAGGAGATGGCCAGGCATCTGCAGTTGAGGTGGCGAAGGGGTGGAGGTGGGTCACTCAACATCACGGTGCTGAAATGACAGCAGAGTGAGAGAACATTTTTAAACTTACAACTTACAAGTGATTGGCTTAAGGCAAGCATGTCAAGTTGTGACTGGATGAATTAGCAGGTGAGACTTAGTAGGAAACTGCTTGTGACTCTGATGGCATGCACAGAGAGATAGTCTTCCTGACTGAATTTTTGTTTAACTTTATTAGAAACTTTATCTGTATCTTATCAGCTAAAGCTTTTTTCTGGGCTTTGTCTGCCCAAATAGCTACTTGTTGCATTAGACAGAAAGAGATTCTGAATGTTTCTGGAATATATTCCTTTCAGTATGGTAACTAGAGAGCATAATAGTAGAGAGCGTAATAGAGAGCATAAACTGTTGTTCAGGGACATAAAAATGACTACAGCTTTCAAAAGAATGGAACATCTATTAACACCAGTGCAAGGGAAATTGAGAAAGTGATTGACATGTGCCCGAAGATGAATCTAATGTCTGGAGTCTGTATGTATTGAAGTCTGTACATATGTATTAGGAGACAGACACGCAGTATAGTGTTTTGAGGTAATGTCATGGAACAGATTCTGAACTCTGTTGACATCATTACATTTTGTAAACAACTTGACATTGTTGGAGATGAAAAAGAGATGGAAAAAAGACAACAGCAGTATCTTAGCTGTTCCTAGGACTGCACTCTTCTGGCCAGGGTCCTCAGATGTTGTACCTGGGATCTGCTGGAGCCACTCTTCCAGTTTGGGGGTCACAGCCCCTAATGTTCCTTTTACCACTGGGACCACTTTGATCTTCACCTTCCACATCTGTTCCAGTTGTTCTTCCAGCCCCTGGTACTTCTTGATCTTTTCATGTTCCTTCTTTCTGATGTTACTGAAGTTGCCACATCTATGTGGTATATTGGATAGTGATGATGTGAAGATGATGAAGAGATCTCCGCTGACACTGTCTTGCTTGTATAAAGAAGTTTATTACAAAGAAGTCCAGCATCAAATCAAGCACTGCAGTAGCCTGTGAGAGGATCTGAGCCAAAATGGATCTCTCTCCGTACCAGCTCCAAACATCAGTATATATAGGTTAGTCATCTTCATGTTCTATAGCGAGATGTCTGGATCTCACTCAATGACCTCACTTTTCCAAGAAACAGAGAGGAGGAAGGGAAGGCCCCTCTCCCTAACACTTACATGTTTATGTTCATGGCTGTTAACTTAAACATGAACCTAAAAAATAGAAACCATATATGGAACTTCAGATATTCCAAGAGAACAGAAACCATACATGGAACTTCAGACACTACAATCACTCAGCTGATCGAGAAAGCCAGCTCTGTCCTGGGGTGCCCCCTTGACCCCTGATGCTCCAGCTCCTTCAGCGATAGGTTGCTTCACCCAAAGTGTGTGAAGGAGAGGTATCGCAGATCCTTCCTTCCTGCTGCCGTCAGACTCTACAACCAGCACTGCTCCTAATACACCACATACTCACATGGATCATTTCACTAGGTTTCTGTACTTTAATTAATCCAAAACAGCTGCTATCAGTCATTCACTGTGTGCAATTCCATTTTCAAATGTGCAATATCTGTATTTAGTTCATTTTCTGTCTCTATGTATAAAGTCCTGTGTATATTGCTCTTCTGTTAATATTTTTTATTACATTGTCATGTTTATACTGTTGTGTATATTTTTTATAGCCTTATCTTGTTTTTGTTTATCTTGCCTTTACTTGTATTTATGTCTTTCTATCTTTTCAATCACTTATGCTGCTGCAATGATGTAAATTTCCCCATTGTGGGACTAATAAAGGATTATCTTATCTTATCTTATCTTATCACTACTGCCCTCTTCTGCTCCTTGTTAATCACCACTATATCTGGTTGGTTAGCCAGCAGGTGTTTGTCAGTCTGGTACTTGAAGTCCCACAGGATCTTAGCGCTGATGCTCTCAACCACTTTCGGTCTTATGTTCTGTCGGGACTCCTAATCCATGCTCATCACAGATGTTCATGTACACTATCCCGGCCACCTGGTCACCCCTCTCAGCATAGACTGTCCCAACTTGCATCTTACACCCCGCTACTATGTGCTGGACTGTCTCAGGGGCCTGGCCGGACATACTGTATTAACTAAGCTAGTGGACTCCAAAACCACACTACCTATAAATCCAGCAAACTCTCTAATCACCTGCAACTTGCTGAGCTCTAAGTCCATAATGTCAAACCTGACTTAAATACCTTTCTATCTCTTTCCCATACTCCAGTAGGATGAAGGCTATCCACTTTAAGCAGGTTAGGGTGATCCCAGTAAGAATGCCAGTTATCAACCAAAACCAAATCCCTGCCCACTACAGTGAGTCAGCCTACTATACATCTCATCATTCAGTAAGGGACCAGAGACATAATTCTGACTCATCTTTCTAGCAAATCCAAACATCCCGGCTAGGCTTTCTTTTGTGATCTCAAACCGCTTCATCTTCATATTACTGATGCCAACATGGATAACAGTGTAGACTAGTGGTGGAGTGTGTCTGGGTTCTCTTTTTCTCCCTAAATCATGCCACTCTTCTAAGATTAGTGTTGATATTAGAGGCTGTTGCCTTGGGTAGACAGTAAACAGTGGCTTGTTGTGGATTGTTTAACCCTGTCACCAAAGTTGAAGGAGGCACACAGGCCAACACAACCACTTACAGGGCTGGCGAGGGTAGAAAACGCTATCTGGAGTGCCCGTCAAATTTAAGGTATCATTAGGAGAGTGGAGCTGTTATATCTGACAGACATGTCTCTCTAGCAGAGACACTTTGTCTGCAAAAGTAGAACAGCTAACATAACCCAAGATAGCAAGGTAGACTAGCATTATCTGTAGGCAGCTAGAGGTTAAGCCAGTAGACTAGAGAAGGAGCTAAGCTAACAACAGGCTACCCATGTGTTAGTGGGTCAGTATAGAAAGCAGCAGGTCTTACATGATATACATTTAGCATATAGCAAATAGCAGAGGATAAGTGTCATTTTAAGAGTAGAGACTGAGAAGCATGAAGAGATTAAATAGAAATGAGTAGGAGGGGGAGCAGACAGCAGAGTCAGTCTCACAGTGATGTGTAACACAGAAAGCAGTCTCACCACAGGTTGAACAATGGCCATGGTAAAATGGAAAGAGAGAAATCAAGATTCTCACTGAGAGACTTTCAGTGTAGGCAAATGAAGCATCTCATTAGAAAACAGTTTTTGATCACTTACCGGTCTTGTGGATCATCCAAATTATTCCTCTCACTAAACTTCAGCATTGCCCATGGCTGCTTCTTTTCAGCTGCCTGCATTTTGGATTGACAAAGTTGATTATTTCTTTCAATTATAAATTCTTCAATTACTAAACACTTCTAATGTGTCTGTAATGCCACATGCATTTTCTACTGATATGTTGTCTTTAATTTTCTATGCACTGGTCTCATTATAATTGCTACTACATTTTAATTTCAATTGCTCTTCAATTCAATTCAGTTCAGTTCAATTTTATTTATATAGCGCCGAATCACAACAAAAGGTATCTCAAGGCACTTTTTTAAAAGAATAGTGACAGAAGAACATAGCATAACATGGATTCCATGTAAAAAATGTAATGTGATACCAATAATACAGTAGTAGTAATGATAGTAGTGATAATTAAAGTAGTAATTGCAGTAGCAGTAATACAAGAAGCAGTACTAGTAATTTCTAATTTCAACAGCAGGTGTTGAGCTGGGTTGTAGGAGCAGCAGGAGACTTGTCATCGCAGGTCTGACTCTACAGCTCCAGAGGCAGAAGTATCTGCAGAAAGTGACAGAAGAGCACAATACTACGAGAAAGGGAAGATATTGACTTAGTAACATGTAATATGGGATATGAATCCTTACTGAGCGGAGAGAGAGAGAGAGAAGCTCAGTGCATCATGGGAAATCTCCCGGCAGTCTAGGCCTATAGCAGCATAACTAAGGGATGGTTCAAGCCTGAACCAACCCTAACTATAAGCTTTATCAAAGAGGACAGTTTTAAGCGTACTCTTAAAAGTGCAGAGGGTGTCTGCCTCCCATTCACAGTAGAGGAGCCTGATAGCTGAAAGCTCTGCCTCCCATTCTACTCCTGGAAACTCTGGGAACCACCAGTAAACCAGAATTCTGGGAGCGCAATGTCCTAGTGGGATTGTAGGGGACTATGAGATCTTTAATGTATGATGTAGGTGAGGAGGAGGATTTTAAATTCTATTCTGGATTTGACTGGGAGCCAAAGTAGAGAGGCTAACACAGGAGAAAAATGATCTCTTTTTCTAGTTCCTGTCAGTAGTCGTGCTGCAGCATTTTGGATAAACTCAATCTTTAGAGACTTGTTGGGGCAGCCTGATAATAATGAATTACAGTAGTCCAGCCTGGAAGTAACAAATGCATGGACTCGTTTTTCTGCATCCTTTTGAGAGAGAAAGTGTCTAATTTTGGCCTAATGACTTTACCTCCATGTTTTTTGGTAATTTATTTATATTCTTTCCATTCCTGTTCTGTGGGGCTTAGTATTGTTTTACCTTTTTAAACACTATATCCATACAGTATGGACTAGTGTCTGTTGGTGTGAACGTGAATTCAGGTAGTACAGGACAGGTATTGCTGACCTACATTGCGCTCCAGTTTATCCAAGCAAACCGACAAGCCAGTCAAAGAAAGGATAAAAATAAAACCAATTTTCAATAGGGCCTGCAGAATCACAGCCATCAGCATTAATCACGCAATCACACAAACACAACAGGCAACATAGTTGGCTCTTTTCAGACAGTGGCACCCTGATGAATGTTGTTTGGACAAAACAACTCCTTTCTTTCTGATACAAAGCAACTTTTTTATGATTATTTTCCAGACTCTCTCATCAGTGGAGCAGGCCTGAATTTTGTTGTTATTGTTGTTGTGGTGCTTTCAGGAAATGTGCTCTCTCAGTATCTGATGGAAGCTCCAAGGTGGTTGCATTATGTTTACTGTCTAGCATGCGTACCTTTATCACAGCCCGCCAGTCAGCCCCAAGTAGAGTCAGAGAAAATAGGAGAGTGATGAAAGGCAGCATAAAGGGTCCAGTAAAAAGAGAGGAAAGAAGACCCAAAAACCATGGCTAAAACAGATATAAATTTTATTTAGAAAACAAACAGAAGCAATATGTTTGCCTCTGGCTTTCGGTCAGCTGATCAACAGTTTAGCCCGCATTTTCTCATAATATCTTAAAGATCACACTGACCTATAATGATAGGTCAGCAGGGCTCCAGATTAGTAGCACTGATGCTCCTTAATGAATGAATAATTATTTAAGTTGCATTTTAATATGGGGGAAATGAAGTAATCCTGTACATTTTTGTGAGTGATCACCACCACCCTAAAAAATAATAATCACATAATATCACTAGTTAAATAAGGCTTATACTGAAGGGATTTAAACTGAAGAGCACAAACATCAGCTGTACTGTTTGATTGCAGAGACATTCATAGAGAAGTTATTGGTGACCATCCATACACATATCAGAGGAGAGCTGGATCTCTGCTGTGAAAATAAAGAAGGTTTAAACTCTGTTAAGTGAAGTTATTCTTCAAACCATCCCCCAGACCTTCCCTACAGCCAGCAGTTAACATTTCCAAGACAGAAGACTGGCTACAGGTGTGAATGTGCATTTCTTTATCTCTGATGGTGTTGACTTGCAAGTTTTCCCATGAAAGGGAAGAAGAGGCAGCTGTTTATATTAGTTATTCACTGATGATGTGAAAGCACACAACCATGTTAAATCACAGGACATTACTGTGCTTCACAGTGTGGGCTTCTTTAGGTGCTGATAATGATGCACATTATAAATGTTGAAGTCGAATTAAAAACTGGATAACAGAGACAACACAGAAATTAGTTATGACATTAACAATGGCTGTGGTGAAGCAGCACGGTGTGGAATTGTATGGCTACATATAGTTTTCCTCAACATGTCATGTGCTGTTTTGGACATGCACTGAAGACTTAAAATCTGCACTGAAGTGCACTGTACAATCAGTGCAGCATGATGTGACATTACAGTGATTAATGGTTATCGTCAAGCACCACCTCCTTCAGCGTACAAAGCCAATGCAAGGCAGCTTTATTTACAGTACAGCACATTTCAAACACAGAAGCAATTCATAGTGCTTTACGTGGGAGAAGAGGTATTAGAACAACATAATACCCAAAATAATAAGCTCTAAAAAAAAAAATAAAATCAATGAGGTTGATCCTTAGGACAAACTGAAGTTGAGTTGGCCATACTTAAAAAATCTGCATTTGTCAGATTAAATTTGTTTTTGCAAATCTGTCCAGGGACTAAATATGTGTTGTTGTTTTTTTTAAGTATTGTTTTGGGCTTCATAGTACAGTGAGAGAGAGACAGGAAACAGGAAACAGGAAAATGACATGCAGCAAGGGTCCGGCCGGATCGGGAGTTGAACTGGGGTCCACCTGCTCAGACCGCTGGGGCCCACATGATACACACCCTAACCATTCGACTATGAGGGTGCCCCCAGGGACTAAATATGTTTACATAGTCATTTAAAGTTTAACTTAACATTAGATTAACTTAAAAGAGGACAGAAAGCAACAATATGTTTACATCCATACACTCACCAAAACATATTGCGTGTGTTCTTGAGGTCTAACAAATTTGTTGAGAGCTTTTCCTTCCTCATAAAATATATGAGTATGAGTATTTTAAATGCAGCATTGTTTCCATTTGATCAGTCGAATAGTGTTCAACCATTGGTAGGACTGTGTACGGCATTACTTGCATATCCCTGTGCAGAAGATTGACAAAACTGTGACCAACTAATTAAAAAATGCTCCATACCACTACTAGTCTATAACTACAAGCAAGTTCTGGAGGGTGGTCCAAGTATTGTTCCATGAGGTGGTATGTTGTTTGATTGATATAGGTTCATTTAGAATGCTTTGCACTATCTCTACAAGAGTATTTATGTTTTTCTGTATGAAAATAGGTTTTAGGATAAAGCACTGCATCTTCAGTATGAATCCTTTGCTTTACAGCCATATAAAATAAACAGATAGAGCTATTTACTATACTTAAGGCAGAAAACTAGAAGTTAACTTAAGTTCTACATTAAGAATGAGCAAGGTTTATTCATCCCATTCATTCTGTTACAGCTTCTTCTCCTATTGCCTAGCCTACTTAATCTCATTCATGGCAATCACCTTCTCATACATTCATAAACTTGCCCCTTGACACTCTATGTTGTTTGTTGTATTTGAGAAGGTGCTAAAACTTCAGCCCTGCACCTGCACAACATCACCTCCTTGATGAACAGGGATAAAGTTATCTTTGCAAGTCAGCTGGCTAACCCACAAATTCTGCCACGTGAGACAGGCCTAGCCAGCAAATGTTTGCTGATGCTTAGAAGAACACTATCCAAATTTCATTATTATTTTGCACAAAATCTTCAAAAGAAGTAAAAACATAGAGGTGTCCAGCATTTGCTCAATTACTTTTCCACACATTGTCAGAAACCATACCAGAACCTAAGGCAAAGAAAATATAAGCAAAGTCACAGTTGTGTGTCATTGTTCTCTTGTTGAAATTGTGTTTCACCTCTGATCATAGCCAGCATCACTGATGGGTGAGGTTGGGTGTGATCAGAGGTGTGCTCTGTTGCATTCTGTTGTACCTGTAAGCACACCCACCAGTGATGCCACTGTGTAACACCGTGGAGATACTCCTAAACGTCACTGCAGCAAAGTGAGAAATTTAACCACTGGACATCAGCAAAACGATTTTTAGCTTGTGTAACAGACTGAAATCAAAGACCAACAAGTTCATAGAAGTCAGACACCTTTCACAAGCTTTATGCTACCAGCAAGTCTAAATGTTCTTATAGCACCCATGCTTAACACTTAAACATTTAAAACTCAAAATATCAAAATTGAACACAATTATTCACAAAAATCAGTCACAAATATGCATCCATCCATCCATTATCTATACCTCTTATCTGTAAGGGTTGTGGGTGCTGGAGCCTATCCCAGCTGACATTGGGTGAGAGGCAGGGTACACCAGATTGCCAGTCCATCACAGGGCCAACTCAAATAGACAAACAACCATTCACACTCGCATTCACACCTACGGGCAATTTAGAGTCACCAGTTAACCTGCATGTCTTGGGACTGTGGGAGGAAGCTGGAGAACCTGGAGATAACCCACACAGGTACAGGGAGAACATGCAAACTCCACACAGAAGAGCCCTGGGCTCGAACCCTGAACCTTCTTGCTGTGAGGCAACAGTGTACCACTGCACCACCGTGCCACCCCCCATGCCCCCCAAACAAACATACAGTATCTCTGATTGTCAACTGGACTGCACTACCAAGTACCTACTGTATTTCTAACTAACAAGTTTAAGCTTAAGTGAGGCAACTGAGAATGACGGGGCAGAGCTGACCTGAAGGACAGAGTATACACATTATATTAACCTCTCAATTGATCAGTCATACATATTATGTAAGAGTGTAAGAAAGCCAGTGGCATTGCAGGAAGCCAGCATTACACATAACGGTCATGACTAACACTGCCTGTAGGATTTAAGACATACTGGAACTCAGTTGCCAGTCAAGACATCCGACTGACTCAAACCCTTCCCCACCACTCAACACCAGTTTTTTTCTTTTTTTTCACTCTTTTCCTCTGGACTTCTCTTCACTTAATTCATCTTCCACATTTTTTCCTCTCACTGCTCTTCATGTTTTTCCCAGAGGAGAAAAAACACAAATCATCTTCCCTATTTCCTCTGCTCAGGATGGGAGGTATGAGGGAGACTGTGTAGCACTGCCACCCACCTCTTTTTGCCCATCCACCCACCCACTCTGTTCTGCTCATCCTCCTCATCATTGTTGTAATCTCTCTCTCTCTCTCTTTTTGTCTGTGTCTCTCTTTGTCTCTCTATCAGATCGATTATAAACAGCAGTCATTATGCTTAGCCTCTGTTTGCCTCATCAGAGAGTGAAGTGGATAGAAGGAGCACATAACAGCGCAGTGTACACATGAAAATTATGTAAGGGTGTGTATGTGCTTTGGAGGCTGGTACCTGCTAGTAGTGCTGATGTTCAATAAGCCATCATCATCAGAAATAACATAATCATGGTAGGTAATAAGGGCCAGGGGAAAATGACACTGCTCAGAGTCAAGGATAATTTTCTCTGAGGTACAGATGTCTAACATGATTCCCTGAATGATGCTAATGTTCATAGAGTAAAAGATAATTACATGTAATGATCCAACGTTGATGTGTGTGGTAATGTCTTTACATTAAACAGTGTTTTAGGCTATGTTTGGTTTTTTAGAGGAACACCATTAAGACCTTCAGGTTTGCAATCAAATCAGACACCAGAGCACACATATGATTAGTTTTTTCCTCGCTGGTTGAACATGTGTAAACCAAAAATAAACAGTAAGGTTAACAATGAACTTCTGTGGTCAAATTAACTTTAACATAAAAGTTCATTGTTTACCTCAGTTTATGTAACTAAATGATTGTAAGGTCCACTTACTAGCTGTTAAAAGTTTCAACAATATCTCATGATCTTCATTAGCTATGGAGCTTGGGTCGAAGGATAACAAATGTAGTTATGATAACTGAGGTCTGTGGTTAACAAAGTGGGTGTGGCAGCATCCTGGGATGCCATGAAGACGGGTGATGGGTGGTGTTCCCAACTTTTCCTCTATTATCGCCAAGAGGTTGACGCTTCAACACTGTTGAATGGATTGCCAAGATATTTAGTGTAGAAATTCAAGGTCCCCTTCAGGATAAATTCTAATATCATCGCATCATCAGGTCAAAAGTTCACTTTGTCCAGCACTTTGGTTTATCTTTTCATTATGAGCTAATGTAGTAGTAGTAGTAGTGTTCATATGTAGAGGAGAGGAATTACACAAGAATCACACAAGTCTATAGGTTTCCTGTTCAACTCAGTTTGTATATACATACCGCTAGCTACCATGTAACTCAGCACACAACAGTTGGCTCACGTGTGCCATCAGTGCTGGCTTTAACCTAAATGGTGAGATCAGAAATTACATTTTGGTTATCCAGACTAATGGCAGATGGTATTATACACTCACTGTATAAAATTGGAATGTGACTGGAACAGCTCATAAGTTTGGAGAAAAGGAAAGTAATTTACCATTAGATCCCACTGTGTTGGTAGATATAGTTATAGTTATGTAGTTATTAAAAAAAAAAAGTAACTGGCCAGGCATTTGATTACCGACAAGCCCTGATAGTAAGTCAGTTGTTTTCTGATTATTAATGCAACAACCCAACAAAGTTGTTTCATATTTAGTAGGTTAATATGTTAAAAGGAAAAAAAGTATCATGAAAGTTGTGTAGTGTAATCCCACTATTAAACCCAACAAAAACAGTTATTTGTGTAAAACAAGAAATTCTAAGTGTGAAGCTTTTGGGACTTTTGTTTGTGCTCTCTCACAGATCTATTATTCCATATTGGCAGACATGACCCAATGCCCTAATTTTAACCATCTATAAGCTGGAAATCGGGGAAGCAACTTGCACAAAAATGCTTATTCACAGCTAATATGATTAAAGTGCCCTGCACTTGCTACATCTCAGTGGCTGGGCCTAATAAAGCTGCAGGTGGTATTTATCAGAGGAATGGAATCTCTAAAACAAACTGCCTTTCCACTCTGTCCTGCAATTCTTGGTCAGGTTCAGGTTCAAAAGTGAGATGAATAAATCGAGCTTTCTGAGAGAGTGACAATCTTCCTTGGTGCTCAGTCAACACACTTTTCAGAGAGGAAAAAGACTTCTCACATAGAGCTGCTGCAAAAAGCTTCAAAGTTTAGATCAAACTTAAATGCAGTGAGGACACTTGGCATTGCCTCAAGGGCCCCATGGAAATTACTGAGCAGCATTTTAAGTGTCCATTTCAAATCATCTAGAAGTCTTTTTGTTTCGCTTTTTCAAGGCAGAGGGCTTCAGTAAACCCTGTGGCAGTATTCAGAACAGCTGTTTGGCAGTCCATGTCTTCCAACTGTAGCAGCCTGTTGGGTGACTCAAGAATCAACAATTTCTTATTCATCAAAAGGGCGTGAAACTTGAATATTGCACTCAGCAGTGCTGTTGCCTCCATCCTTGTGTTGGCTGGAAATGATAAGTTTTTCAACACTTGAGATATATTCTGAAAGGATTTCAGTTATAATCTATGCCATGACCAGGTGCTCTGTCCAGTAGAGTAAAGGCTTCAGTGAGGGCTGTCCCTTTTTCCAAAAATAAATGTTTGAATGAACATATGCATATAAATCTTGGCAGTCAGACAAAGTTGTACAGTTGACATTGTTCCATTCGGGTCTAGTGCTCTGCTGCTTCACTTGGGTGGCAAGCTAGCAAGCAAATCCTCAGTCCTTGTTGTTGTAGAGTAAGGCAGCACTCTTTACAATACCAGCAAACAAAACTTGTCTTTGTTAGTAATTTTGCCTTCCGCTGTGAACAACCCAAAATACATCCACACACTGCTGACCAACACAGATAAAGTAAGGTGCACTGACCATGGCAGAACTGTGTGCATACAGTACCAGTCGAAAGTTCGGACACACCTTCTCATTCAATGGTTTTTTGTTTTTATTGCTTTCTACATGAATACTAAAGACATCAAAACTATAAAAGAACACATATGAAATATGCAGTAAACAAAAGCATGCTAAACAAACTAGAATATGTTTTATACTATTCTTCAAAGTAGCCACCTTTTGGTTTGATGACAGCTTTGCACACTCTTGGCATTCTCTCGGTCAGATTCACGAGGTAGTCACCTGGAATGGTTTTCAGTTTACAGGTGTGCCTTGTCAAGAGTTAATTTGTGGAATTTCTTGCCTTCTTAATGTGTTTGAAACCATCAGTTGTGTTGCACAGAGATAGGATTGGTACACAGTTCTATACAGTGAGTAGCCCTATTCAGCTACTGTTCTAATCCATATTATGGCAAGAACCACTCGACTAAGTAAAGAGAAACAACAGTCCATCATTACTTTAAGAATGAAGGTCAGTCAAAATTTCAAGAACTTTGAATGTATCCTCAAGAGCAGTCACAAAAACCATCAAACACTATGATGAAACTGGCTCTCCAGAGTACTGCCCCAGGAAAGGAAGACCAAGAGTTACCTCTGCTGCAGAGGATAAGTTCAAAGTTACCAGCTTCAGAAACTGCAAATTAACAGCACCACAGATTAGAGCCCACATAATTGTTTCACAGAGTTCAAGTAGACTGTGTGAGTCAGGCCTTCATGGTCGAATTGCTGCAAAGAAACAGTGCTGATGACACTGTTGGTGATTTATTCAAAACCACTACCACAGCATTCTGCAGCAACATGCCATCTCATCTGGTTTGAGCTTAGTGGGACCATCATTAGCTTGACTCCAAGCACACCTCCTGGCTATGTAAGGGCTATTTGACCAAGAAGTAGAGTGATGGAGTGCTGCGTCAGATGACCTCCTCCACTGTCACCTGACCTAAACCCAACTGAGATGGTTTGGGATGAGTTGGACTGCAGAATGAAGCAAAAGCAGCCAACAAGTGCTAAGCACTTCTGGGAACTCCTTCAAGACTGTTGGAAAACCATTCCAGGTGACTACCTCATGAATCTGACTGAGATAATGCACAGAGTGTGCAAAGCTGTCATCAAAGCAAAAGGTGGCTACTTTAAAGAATCTAAAATCCAAAGCATATTCTGGTTTACTTAACATTTTTTTGTTTACTACAAAATTTAATACGTGTACCTTCATAGTTTTGATGTCTTCAGTATTAATCTACAATGTAGAAAATAATAAAAATAAAGAGACATGAATGAGAAGGTGTGACCAGACATTTGACTGGTACTGTGCATTTGCATTTTTTTTGTTCCTGGGGAAGTTTAGGAATCCTTTGGAAGAGCTACACCCCTCTTGGCTCCCACATTACCCAGTACCTTGTTGCTACCTTCAGTGAAGATGCAGAGCACCCCCACTCCTTCTTACAGCTGACTATCAAAAGTTTGTATGTGGACATTATCATTCAGGACTTGAATGTGAGAAAAATATTTTAATATTTATGTTTAAAATTTCATGGGACATATAAACCTTTTGATCTCATCCTGTTATTTTTTTTAATCTTGTGTGGTAGGGTAATACTGTAATCTGATTTTTCAAATACATTTCCAATGTTTTGAGAACAACAAAGAAATTGAGTGTACTTAGTAAACTAACATGCATTACCCGGAGTGTCCATCTTTAGTTTCAATAAATCCAACAGAGTGATGTCTGATGTTCTCACTGGGACAACAGCAGACACTGGTCGTCTCGGGAGCTGGCTGCTGAGAATGACTGCCAGTCTCACCCTCCACAGGTATCCTCACATCTCACAGAATCATATATTAAAAAGTCTGGTGCACACACAAAAGTATCTGTAACACTGCTGCTTATCTAAACTGAGCCCATCACTACCCCAGCATCCCAGAGCATTTCTTTTTGCATGTGTTTCCATATTTGTATGTGTTTTGGTATCTGTTGCGTTTCTTTATATGTCCCCTCAATGTTTATGCTTTCAGTCCTGTATGTGTTTTGTTCTTTGGAGCAACCATAGTCTGTTGGTGTCTGCAGGACAGACAAAATGTGTATAGATATGCAGACAGCATTAAGTATTTATCAGCCAGCATTTAATGTAATTTCTTGTTTGATGTAGAGCAGCCTGTAAATCAAACTATAACTTTGCTGCTGTTGCTCCACACTGTTATACACTGCCAGTATTGTTCAGCATGTCCTTCCTAACCGGTGCCTGGGCTGCCCATTGTTACACATTCAAGAAACTGTATTATTATCTATGGGTACATTCAAGGATTGATCTCTAATATTACATGTAAGAACAGAAAGATGCTATGTGGAGAAAGACAAATAACAAACTCATTTTGTAAAAAAAAAATTTGAAAAGATGGGGAACCCACAATATCAGAAACTTAATTCACATGCAATAAGGTTTCTTGAGTCAAGAAGTCAGATGGAAAATGATACTGGGCCTCAAAGGCACAGCACACTCACACAGGTGATTCCACTTAATCTGGCTAATTACGCAAAGTGCAGTAAATGGAGACTAGACCTTTCTCACAGCACGTAGTTTGACTTGTGCTGCAGCCTGGCTTTTAGGACATCTCATTGGACTGGTTGCTACTGCGGCCTTGTTTCAGTCTCAGTTTCACCTTAATGTTGCACAATATATACAGATGTGGACAAATTTGTTGGTGCCCTCCATGTTTGACATTAAGTATGATGATCTTTTCTTTTAAAATTTCATTTTTCCATCTCTAAACATAACGTTTGCCAAAAAGCTCCAGTTTTGTTTTATCAGTCCAAAGGACATTCTCCCAGAAACTTTGTGGCTTGTCAACAGCATTTTAGCAAATTCCAGTCTGGCTTTTTTATGTTATTCTTTCAATAATGGAGTTCTCCTGGGTCTCCCTCCATGGAGCCCATTGTGATCAGACAGTGATGAACCTTGACCTTGGAGTTCAGCTTGAATGGCTTTGGATGTTTTCCTTCTCTCTTTTTCCACCATCTGTGCTCTTCTTCTGATCAACCTGGGGTTGCATTTCTTCTTGCAGCCACATCCTGGGAGGTTGACTACAGCCCCATGGACTTTATACTTTTTAATAATATTTGCAGCTGTAGTCACAGAAACATCAAACTGCTTGGAGATGGTCTTATAGCCTTTACCTTTAAGATGGTTATCCACAGTTTTCTTTTTCAGTTTTCGTTTCAGGAGGAATGAAACATTGTTTTAAAATGCTGTAAGGGTACCAACAAATTTGTCCACGTCTGTAGTTAACATTACATGGCCTATAACCCAAGCTGAAGGCAAAGCATCTTTTTAAAAACGTGTGTGTCTGTGTATCACACAAGATCATTTTTACCACTTGGTTGTCAGTTTGCTATGAATCAGAAACGGAAATGGTAACTGTTTTACACACACCCATATTTATGCATGCTGAATAATGGCACCATCACTGCAAATTGAAAATTGCTCAAATGCCAGTGTATGTTATATGAATGTCATTTGTGCAGAGGTTGTTTCGATGTGTTCTCCCTTGAGATAGAAAAAAAACACAGAATGTTTCTATCTTTTCCACCTTTCTCCTATGTGATCCACTGATCTACTGGTCCACACAAGAGAGGGGTGAAAAAGATGAATGATTAAAAAGAAAATGGTTTTTTATTGTAGTTAAGCAGTTCAGTCTGTCATTAGGTGTCCATTCACCTTTTTGTGTAGCACTAACTGGAGATTTCCTTCCCTCAACACAGAAAACATAGCATTATTGAATTTCTGGCCAAGTACAACAATATTTCACCATTAAACTTGCAGCCAACATATTAAAAGTGTGCATGGCATGTCATGTTGCTACTTTGATTGATTCTTGTTCCTGCCTGTCTCAGTACTCTCTATAAATTTAGGTATTTTGTTTAGTCCTTGATCCCCAGTTTCCCATAAGCAAGCACAGAGACAAACAGCAGAACCATATAGTCTCACACACACACACCAAATAGCTCATGACTGGCATTGCAGGTTAATCTTTATTGAAGCTCTTGTTCCTGACAAATAAGTGTTGGGAACAAACATTGAAGCGGTGTGGTGATGTTAGCAAAACACCTTTTCTTAATTAAAAAGCTTGTCTTTGTTATACCTGCACCAATGATAAGAGCTATCTGTGCGTGGGAGATAAGGTGGGGAGTAGGGTTGTGTTAGAGGAAACACAGGGAATGACACTGTCTGTTTGTGTGTGTGTGTTGTGTGGGCTTGTTATACTTTTTATTCATTAAAAAACTGGAACTTGTGGGGTCCAACACAAGTTTAAATGGCTGGTTGAGGGTTAAGACTTGGTTTTATGGTTAGGGTTTCAGTGGTGTGGGGGACTGAATGAAGTGAAATCTTCAATTATCTGTCCTCTTGGACAGAGAGGACAGATGGTTGAGAGAGGAGTAAAAGAGACTATCTATGTCCACCTAGAACGTCCATCTCTAAACAGAGGTGGTGGCTTACGACACCAACTTTCAGCCATCTACAATGCAGTCCTGAGATCCTTACCCAGGAGATTTAACCCCCATTCATATCTTGAGACATGTGACCTTTACAACTCACAGTGTGTCAGGGTGGGGCGAGTCACACCTGGGCTCATGTGACCCTGATGACTTGCATAACGACTGGGTGGGTGAATGATTCCCATAACCACCCCCAGAGGTTAAATACCTGGGACTCCCCAACCAGTTTTCAGAACTGAAGAAGCTTTTCGGATGAGAGGTGAAACGTCTTCAAGAACCTAAAAGAAGTCCAGTTGCCTTCAACTTCAGCACTTAAGACTACCATGACCTGGATGACTGAGAACCTACACAGACAATGAAGTGAAATGAAATAATGTTTTTAAAAATGTACGGACATTGGTCACCCACATGAATTAGATAGAACTCATGAGACCTTGGTATGTCTTTCAGAGGAATTATACATTATGTTTAAATTCCCAAAGGGTTTGCCAAGATGAGACTGTTCTCACAGGAGCTAACCACTCAGCTACTAGGCTTTCAGCAATACCTCACACCTAAAATAATGTTGGTGTGGATAACTCCCTGGCTGCTGACAGCTACAGGATCAGCACCTTGGAGACTGCTGCACTATGCACCCCTGGAAATATTATCCATACCATATTATTTATTAAATAAATCTGACATCTGCACTGAGTTCCAGCTTCTTCTTCTTCATGCCATACTCATGTCTTGAGTATGGTCTCCTATAACCTAACTGACTTACAAAGCTTCCTCAAATGGTGTACAGTGGGAGCATGACTGCTTGTACTCTGCTGACAGATCCACAACTCCCAGTGTAATGCACCCCAACATTGTTTGTGGCATGGCACACACTTGGGCCCAATGTGCCTCATGCATATAGGCCAGAGTAACAGTCAGACCTTGGCCAGATC
Organism: Lates japonicus; assembly: GCA_033238685.1. NCBI lineage: Eukaryota > Metazoa > Chordata > Actinopteri > Centropomidae > Lates > Lates japonicus. The sequence goes on along the minus strand of BRZM01000454.1, from coordinate 121,084 downwards.
TCCTCATATCACACAACAGCCACTCTCTACACTACTGACCTTACAGATATCTACCATCTACTCTCTTGCATTGGTTTTTGACAATTTTATTATGAATACATTACTTTGTTATTTTGTAGACCCGTGTGTCTCCTGTTGCAGTCTATCATATAAATGTGGCTAGTGCCAGATCAAGTTTGTGGCCTTCCCAAATTCCCATTTCTGTGATTTGTGGAAATAACCAAACTGTGTCAGTGCTATAGATGGTAAATATGTCAGGATCCGTGCACCAGATCTGTGCAACAGTGGCAGATCCCTCTACAACCATGAAGGCCATGTCAGTTTCATCCTGATTGTTGTGAGTGACACAAAGTACAGATTCACTTGTGAACACTTTGGTATATGGCTGTGACACTGATGCTGGGGTGTTCTCAAGAAGCCAGTTTGGATCGCAGCTCATCCAGGGCAAGCATCACCTGCCACCCTGTTGGGAAGTGAAATCTTAAATCCTCCTGTGTTTGTAGCCTTTCCACTGAGAGTTAGCCTCACGTGAGTTTGCAGTACACCCATAAAACTGTATGCATTTAGCAGTGAGGTGGAGAGTCTTTGAAAAGGAGTGTTCTGTTAAGACTGTTCAAGAGGGTTAGGATTAGGGTTAGTCCAGGCCAGAAGTCAAATCAAATCAATCAAATCTTTTTGATCCAAGACACCTAGCTGCTGATTCAACCAGTTGACACTGAGGCATGTGACAGCCTGAGGAACACAAGGAGGGTAGCCTGTCACAACATTGCATCAAAAGGAAATATTCTATATGTCTGCATCTACAGCTATGTGCATCATTTTACACACATTTCTTGTGGCCAAATTCAGCCAGAGAATGTAAAGTATATGTGTGTTTAAACAAAACTTGGCCTCACAGTCAGAGTTTGTATAGTTTTTTTCAACAGGTTAAGAAAAAATGTAATACGTTAACAATGATAGCATGAAAAATGTTTTTTATAAGAACATTGTTGCTCTACAAAACTTTTTATTTGAAACACTGTTCACAGTGTACATACTGACCAAAATAGTGTTGCATAGTGCAACAATGCTGTAAACATTTAATGGGACACCTAAAAGGAAAATAAAGTGCTTTATACACAAAACACAAATATATGCTCATTGAGGAACAAACAAAAATGTATAGTGAAAACTACTCACCCTTAACAACATTTAAGACAAAATCTAGCCTTACACACACAGGATTCAATAGGGACAGCAACCATAATTTATACAAAGGGGAATGCAAACACTGCTGTGAGCATCAATTTTTTATACTGAATAAGTTATCTTCTCCATCAAAACTGCTGAAGGAATATGATGAGATTATTTCCAGAAGTGCTGTGTATGTTCTGGGATGCACCTCTTGAACCTCTCTGTCAGCAGCATCCATGTCAGTTCGCTTCCTCTTCTTCTTCTTCCTCCTCTTCTTTTTCTCTCAAGTGTTATACATGTTGAGATAGGGGGACAGGGCTCAGATGACACAGAGTGAGTGACATGCATGTATCCAGCTTGGTGAAAGATAGAGAATTGATGCTAGACTGGACATGATATCATCATCTGATGCCTACAATTACATTGTATTAATGTTAATTGCTGGCACACACTGCGAATTCTGACATTAGACTTTTATAGTTCATAGTAATTCTCAACATTTCTCCAGCACCACTTTCTGCTAAACTCGAGGTCAGATGTCACTGACCTGTTCCCATGTATTTATTATCTATCATATAAATGCAGGTAGTTGGGAAAAAGCTCTATATATTTCTCTGCAACATGTTATACCATAGTTGTCATCTAAAACTGTGGCTGACCTTACTTTCTCATACTGCCCCCACTGGTCTTGTGCTAAATTGCATCTAGTAATATACCACTCACTTCTCATGGGTCATAGAGGGATTCTTTTTGTATGAATCTATTTTCAGGAAAATCCTGCATGTTACACCTTTTAGCTCGCTGACTTTAAATCAAGTCGTGTGGCTTGTAGAGCCACACATGACAGGACACCACTGCTAACAAATGAACTAACAAGCTTGCTAGAGTTATTCACAATAACAGCCAGTAATTTAGGGTACTGTGGAAAACTTGATTTACTTTCCAGGATTTATAAGGTGTCAGCAGTGAGGTTACATACATATGTAATGAAAATCCACACTGGAAGTAATTATAGTTACTCTTAGCACTACTGCCCAAATGCCAGTAGCATCAATAACATTAATCAGGATATGACTGACAGTTTATCAGACCAATAGTGGAGCAACACAGAGAATCTCTGCCCCTAGAACACTGGTCCATTTACCACAAAAAGCTGAGCTGAAAAAAACTATGAATTGCAAACAGAAAATAAGAAACATATGCCAATAGACAGGCAATACAGACACACTGAGGCTGTGGTTTTAGATGCACAAATCTTTATATTTTACACTGTAGCCACATTTTCAAAGCTAACTTTCAATTTTTGTTGAATGGTTTGTGGTCCCACATTCTGTGTGTTTTGTATTCACAGACACACATACAACTTTGTACAATGTGTATTGGAGTGTCTTTCTATTTATGAATATCAGTAAAAATGGCTGACCATATGAGGTGTCAGGTTGGTGTCAGGCAGGTTTTTATGGACTGTGGAGTGAAATTATTTAGCACATGAATGATTTTCCCATCTTTGATCAGACAGAAAATCCTAACAATAAAAACATTACGAGCTGTGGTTAGGAAACCAGTGATTGGAGTATATTGAATTTTTAATAAAAGAACAATCCATGAAGCATAATGTCATTAATTTTGTTTAGGGACAAAACACCTTTCTCACTTATTCTGTCAATCCTCCACCCCCCAACACACCGACACACACTTAAAATGTTAACACAAAATATTATCCCACAGAGAACCTGCATGGTAGACTGCCATTTATTATCTATATCAAAGGCTGCCTGTGAGGCAATAAAACAGATGAGTTTATAGAGCTAGTGTGTGACAGAAAATAAGTGTGTGTGTGTGTGTGTTGTGAGGGAGGCTGTCACGTCATCATCAGGCTATTAACCTCTCCAGCCCCTCCCATTACCCCAGATGCTGACATAAACATTTTTGTGTCAAGCACGCTCTTTGAGCATTTGAGAGGACTTCACGAGGTTGAACGGGTGTTTGTCCCTGTAAGCAGTAACACTATGCGCCGCCGCAGTCAGGTACTTCACTTTGTATCACAGAGAGCCGGGTGAAGGCAGATAGTCAGTGAAAGAGGAAGGCGCCGTTTGTGTTTGTACGTTTGCTGATCAAGACGAACCGTGACCATCTGCTACCGCGTGCTACACAGGGGCCGCGAGCAGATATATTGGCTGCACAAACTCAGGCCGCTCTCTGTTTCCCACTCCGCCGGTACCCCCGAGGGCGCGCGCGGACAGGAAGGCGCAAGAACGGCTTAAAGTTCGTTAAAAATATAACGCAGAGGTAAGATATTAACTTCGCAGTTTAGTCTGCATGGAAACATCTACTATTACTACTACTGCTGCTGCTACTTTACCCACAATTACTACCACTACTGTCACTAAACTAGAAATAATCATAGTAATTCACTGACATTCACACAGCATCATCCAGTACACCACTTTTCCACATATGCTGTCTGCGGAAAACCTGTTGATAATATTGGAAACACATTTTAATATTCAAGATTATTGGTTGCAGTGGAGGTTGGTATTAAAGGTAGAAACGAGCTAAGTCTTAACAGTACCAATAACGAGAAGAGTAACAGAAATTGCTATAATTACATCCCTATTCAATTGGGTTCTCATCATTAAAAAAATAGGATTTAAAAACATTGAAATAGTGTATCATTTCATTTCAGATATTTACTTTGACATGTTTATTGTGAAGTATTGACGAGGATGATTTTAACTTACTGTGATTTCTCTGTTTGGTCATTTCATCCTTGATCCATGGCTGCCTCCGCACACACAGCAGCTCTTGGCAGTGGATGTGGTTCTGGGCGCATATTATTATGCTGGTGGTGGAACAGACTGTGGGAAGGAGGTGTGCACTGTGTGTGTGTACCATCTGCTGGGACAGCAGTCACAGTTTCTCCTCTCCTGAGTAATGTCATATTTGATTAACCTATCAAATTCATTTATATTTCTTATGCACTTGGAGAGAGCAGAGGCAGTGATGTCACCACCTATGGTAATTTTTTTATCATAAGTTACCATTTTATAAAGAGGGTAACTCAGTGTAGTTAACCAACAGGCACAGCAGTTTGGTTTCTCCTCCTCAAAGTCATTAGTAGGTTTTCAATATATAAAATATCATTTTATCAGGAACCAACTGAGAATACCAATCATCAGGTCATACTGAAGTCTACCACCCATTTTATAAGTTTATTTTCTGAGACTTGCGTCTTTCCTTTCCCTCTCCTTATATGTCCCCTTCAGTTTCTGTTTGTCCCCCCTCTTAATATTCTTTGCTTTCTATAGTTCCTTTCCTATAATCCGTCTCTTTCTTAATTTACTTTTCCCCTTTTTCTATCTCCTATCCCTCTAGCCCATTCCACTCTGCCTCTCCTTTCATCTTAAATTTTCCACTTCTCCTCTTTTCTGTTTCCATCTTATGTCCTCCAGTTATTCAGACAACTGCAGTCGATAATACCATCCTCATGAACTAGCCAAAAGAAGCCTTAACATGCTACTCTCTCTCTGTAATTATGATAATCTAAAGAGTATGGTCTAGACCTGCTCCATATGAAAGTGCCTTGAGATGACTTTTGTTGGATTCGCTATATAAATAAACTTAGATTGAATTGAATTGAAAATGTGAAACCAAGAAATACATCAGGTTCATTTTAGTGTTTTAATGCAGGTGTTCACATTACGTCAAATGTATTTAGTGGCAAACATTTTGACATTTTTACATGCTGTGGGTTGATGACTACTATAAGATTTGATGAACGAATCACGAGGGAAATAAAATTTAATTATATTACGTTATTAATGGAGTTAACTGGTGTAATCAAAATTAATTCTCAGTCCCATAATTCTGACAATAGAGGTCCATTTTCTAAAAACAGTAACATATTCTATTTTAAAGAACTAGCGATTGTCAGGAGGAGAAAGAACAATATAGAGACCCAGAATAACATCAGTAAAAATCTCTTGAATATTTTCTTGAAGCGAAATAAAGTATGGTCTAGACCTGCTCTATGTGAAAAGTGCCATGGGAGATGACTTTGTTTGTGATATGGCGCTATAAATAAAATTGAACTGAATTAGTTGAAATATAGCAAACATAATTCCTCATCCTATACTTCCCATGATGGCCACCCAGAAATTTTCTTGCACTTCACCTAGCCTCTGCAGTGGCAATATGTCTAAATTAGTTTTTCTGTAATTGTTCTGTCTTCATAAATAGCGGCACTAGAAGCTCAGCAACAATCCCTTCTCCGTGCTGCCGTCGACAGAATTTTCGGTAAAGCAAATAAGTGAAATCAATGACACATATGAGGTTAGGAGCAGGTAACCCATCAGTATGCAGCCCTAAGGTAGCAGATACCTTCTCTCATTGTACTCCTGCCACTGGAGTTCTATGGACTCACAAAGTTCAAGGATGACTGGCCTTCTTTAGAATTGAGCACAGCTTTTATAGAATAGGCTCCCATTAGATGCATACGATACTGTGTCAGTGGAGTGAGGAAACAGGATGAGACAGATGGTTTTAAGGGAGGTATGTTTTCTCTGAGTTGTCAAGGAGTAATTGAAGCATGTTGTAGATAAATGGGCTGTTGTGTTCTCTAATCCAGTCTCCCATCTGTTAAATGCTGTAAAGCTTTCCTTGATGACTATTTCTCTCTTTTGTGTAGCCTTTGTCTGTTGTTCTCTATCTAGGCACAATCTGGTTGCAATGCACAAAGATGATCAAACTTTCCTGTGTTCTGTCTCTGTTTAGAATTTCAATAATGGTTAATAAGGCCCTCTTGTCATGGTTTAACAAGACTAGGGTGGGGAAAATGAAATAAATGTTGCTATTGGAGATTGGACTGCAGCCACAAATCTCCTAACACAGTCAGTTTAATATATCAGAGTTAAGAGCTGTTTAATTTGGCAGGTAGGTAGAAGGGTATTCTCAATCCATCAGAGAAGCATACAATGGGTATAAACAATTTTCTGACCCACAAATGCATTCAGTTCATGTTCTTCAATATTTCAATAATAAAATAACAAAAGTGACATTTCAGGTGAATTGATCTATAAAATGTCAGGATATAATCAAAAGATTCATCATAACAGTTTCCTAAATCTCAAAGATGACATCTTCTGATTGCTTATTGTTTCGATAACAGTCCAATGACTGGAATTTATTTGAAATTTGAGTTTTAGAATTAGGTCAAATCCATTATCTAAACCAATGGCAATTTGCTGTATATGTACTAATTATAAACTGATCATTAAAGATTCTGAATGGTCCAGACTACCTTTTGAAAAATAATGGTAATTATGTTTGCCTTCAAAACCTCAGTATGACTAAATGGTTTCAGTGGGTGGACCAGTTTCCTTAAGCTTTAAACTACTGCAATCATTTCTTAAGGAAGGGGATGTAGAAAATATACTTTATTGTTTTCTTTCCAGCAATGAGATAAGAACATCAATATCAATCTTAAAAATGGCAGAAACTAAAAGCAGCAGAGGAATCCTGACTTTTAAGTCAGATTAAAAAAAAACTGGATCCTACATTTCCCATAGGCAACTGGTAGTGTTTCTTCATTGGACCACTTTTTGCCTTGTAGAATTCCACATTGAAACTCCACACCCTCCGTTTGTGATACGCGAGCTGGGACAATAACTAAAAGCATTCTTGAGGTCGATTTACTTCATGGTTAAAACAAACTGAAATCACAGATACAGTCTTGATAATGGTATTTGTATCATAGTGATTGCTGAGCTATTATGAACCTGTTAACTGCCATGCTGATGTGTGTGATATGATTGCTCAGCTTGCATTGCTTAACTCTAAACTTCTGAAGTGTTAACTAATTATTTGAATGTCAAGGTGATTTGTAATGTCAACTCTATGCAAAATACATCCTGATTCCAGCTCCTTGCTAAAGTGCACATACATAGAGTTGATATTCATCTTTCAGCAAATGAGTGTATTTTCTGAAATGGTGAACTGATATTCCTATTCTGCTTGCAGCCCTTTCTTGATCTGTAAGTTTGATGGATTCTTTCCTTAGCAAGAACATGAAATGGTTCTTTCATGATAAGACCCAGGTGATTCAGGTGCAATGGGAAGCATGAAAGTGCATTACTAGCTGGGAAAACAGCATGTTGTAGTTGCAAGTATTAATAAGACTGCTTATCAAAGTCATAATTATAAATTGGATCTTTTCAGACATACTCCTTGAATGTGGCCAATTAGGTTGGACGGTCAGAAGCTCCGTCTGTGCGGGACTTCCCTATTGGAGGGAGGGAAAATCATATTCCTCTGGATGCGGACCCCGTCAACAGCAGAACAGGAAGCAGTGAGCACCGTAATGGCTGACAATGAGATGCAACATCACCAGAACACCAGCTGGCCAAAAAATGCGGCGGCTTCATGAAGCGCTATGGTGGTTCATGTCTACTTACACGGCTCCTCTCTCAGAAGGGCACTGGAGATCCCGGAAACCAGGATGGGGAAGAAAATGTGCGCCTGGAGATCCTCAAGCTCCTTAATGCTCTGGCCGAGCACGGTAGTGAGGGGATGGTCAGGAGGCGGGCAATGAAGAAGAGTCGGAGGCTTCATGCGCGTCGAGCTGGAGGAGGGGTGGCGCCAGAGTGACCTGCTTGAGGCGGTGTTGGGCAGCGGGCTCAAGAAGCTATGGAGGGTTCATGGGGGCGCGTGGGCAGGCCTGAGTGGCTGGTGGACAGCAGCAAGGGTGGGGGGTAAGCAGGCTTGGGGAGGAGATGGCAACGAGCTACAGAAGAGAGTCACAGGGGTTCATGGACTGAGTGCCACAGTTATGACCTCAATCCCCATCCTCTACCCCTCTGTGATCCTTACCTTGTAGTCTGGACTTGATGGTGTTGAATCAACTGCCCTCCACACTACTAATTACACTGCATCATCTGGCTTTGTATAAATGTGCTGCTGCCTACTTCATTGGATCAATTGGTCCTGTAATGATGAACAAACATATATTGTTCACATATTTTCTGATCATTTTTGGTCTGTTTTGGTTTCATGATGATATTATTTATTAAAGAATCTGTTGATCGGCGTGTGTTGGTTGAGTCGTGATTTTAAAAAGAATTATCATGTTTATGTGTATACGAAGTGTAGTTTTCTTTCCAAGTGGGAGACACAATAAAGTCAAGAGCTCTTCAGAGTCAAAATATGCAAATATTTGTACAAAGGAAATATATCAACACAGCATACAAAACTTCTTGAGTGAAACTGAATTTACATTGAAATTGGATGAAATGTAATTTTACAGCAATTTGCATAGAACATAGAGCTTGTCAGCTGGCTGACCTGATAATAGACCTGATACTTAATGAATCTTATTTTTATTTGCATCTTAACAGAGGTGCATACTCATCTTTAGTCCTTAAATGGGCTGGCCTCACCACACAGTCACTTGGATGACACTGTAGAAGTGAAGAGATAGCTAGTCAAACTTACCTGGATTTCAGGTAAGGTCCATCCTTTCTGCATCCCTGCTGTGGAAGCAAGACATTTCTGTATTTATGGCCATTTAATTAGCTGGAACAGTATTTAAGTTCTTAATGATTAAATTCCCTTGATCTAAAACAAATAATTTGACAGTGGCAGATTTAAATTATAGGCGACGTAGGCAGGAGGCATATTGTCAGGGACAACATGGAAAAAAAATCAAGACATTTGTTACATTTGTGCAGGCAGTTTTTCTATCACTCATTTACACATCCCATCAATGACTGTTCCTGTGGCAGGTCGGGTTTGTAAGCGGTAGGCTTCTACTGGGAAGATCTCACAGACAAAATGGGAGATGGGAGGGGGTGAGAGGTGGAGTTGACCTCAGGTCTCATAAGGTAGAATCTAGTATAATAGTATAATAGTGGACTGCAGTATTTTCTAATACAGTCGTAAAATCAATCACACCACGATGCTGTATCAAATAAACCACACACAATTCATTCATTACACTGTGAATATGGGCCCCAGTTTCACAGGCATATTATCATTTTCTGGGTTGTGTTAAATCGTTAGAATCGCCTGAAACCAGATATATAAACACCGCAAGGTGAACTGGTTTAGTCCTGACTCTTGTTTGGCAGCGGTGTTGGGGATGGGTGTATATTGGTTCTCAGTGCCAAATGAACAGAAATGGATAGGAAAAGGTCAAAACCATCATGTGTTCGGACTGGAAAGAAGAAAAGAAGAAGAGGAAAAGCACACAAAAGATAAGGTATGCTGTTATGTCATCTCTTTATGGTAATATATTATAAGTACTGGTGTTATATGTAATGAAATAGGCTAGTTAGTATAACTCTTATGTTTTATTATTAGCCTATTGCTATGTTGCCTTTTCATGCTCTTAGGGCAACAATTTTCCAATTTTCAGTCCAACTAGCAATATTGGATATAATTTCTACCAAAGCAAGGGTTCCTTGGGGCACCATACAATCCCGAGAACTGCCACTGATTTGACCAGTACTACTCCTCAGTCAATACAGTCAAGTTTCACCTTCATCTTCTTCAAATCAGTGGCTTCCAGTTAAGCGGCTTTTTAGATTATGATTACATCCACCCATCTATTATCCTGCCACTAATCTTTGTGGATGACGGAGAGGGCTATTTGGAGTCAATTCAGTGAGGAGGTGGGGTGCATCCTGGACAGTGTAACCTAACTTGTGGGAGGAAACCCAGGCACCTGGGGAAACCCTTCCAGACCCAAGGAGAATGTGCAGGGCCTCACCTGCCAGCCCGGCCAGGAAAGGCCTAATTATTTAAACATGGAAATAAGCGCTGAGAGACGCTGCAGGGCAACAAAACGGGGGCCTTTGTTTGTGTGATTCTTAAGTCCTGGGGTCCTGGTGGGATGCAACAACCAGCAATGATGAAAAGCATACAATAGTAGTGAACTTAACAGAAAGTGAGTGTTAATTTGGTGCTTGTGGTGGTTGATGCCATGGCTGTGGTCTGGCAACAAGGACAAACTTAGTATTGTTGCTGTTGGGTCACAGCTCTGGAAACTGAAATGCTTTGAAGCTGTGAAGGCTTATCAACGTATGATATAAACAGTGGATGAAATTCCTCACATATGCTTCAAACAATACATAACACTGTCACATTTGCATTATATTTGCACAATACTGTCTTTGTTCTAGCTTGTTACATAAACTGCTGAAAGCTTTATGAAGTTGTGATGGTACAGTGAGCAAACAGTGTGGTTGATAAGTCACATTATTTTTCATTATGAGATGATAGATTGTAATGTTCAAATTGGTTGAAATTATAATGCATGTTTTAAATGTAATAATAATTTTGATGCTTACAATAGGCAATACCTTTGTAAAAAGGAGGAGACTTCAACAGAAAGAGCTGAGGAGGTGGCAAGGAGCGCAAATTGCAGAGACAACAAGCAGGCCAGCAGGTGAGGATTATGATAGAAATAACAGGCAACCATAATTCACTGAGAAGTGGGTCTATTTTCATAGAGGCATTTTTGGTTGTAGTAATTAACTAAAAATGAATATTTCAATCAATGATAGATACACAGTATATTATATCTGTGCATTGTATTGTAGTGATTTTCGGTAACATAACATAGAGGCGCTTTTCTGTAGGGGGCTAATCCGGAGCTCAGTTCACAATCTTGGGATAACCTGGTGATCAAGTAAAATACACACAACCTTGTGAAATATGTTAAATAAGGGCACAAAAATATTGTCCTTTGAAAATCCTATGGCATTTTTGAAGTTGCTCTGTATTGTAGTACAATTTCTTTATACAAAACTAGACAAAGTGCTCAGTCTAGTTCCAGGAATCATTAGGTTAAAGAAAGCACTGTTTATATAATAGCCATGAAAATTTACACTTAGAGTATTTCAGTTGTCTTAGTGCATTTTCAGACATGAGAGATTAAAGGTGACTATTCAGTCAGGAAAATGCTGTGGACAATGGCATTGATTCTAATAATTCAATTTATGATGGGAAAGTAAAAGGAGTCAAGTCAAGGAAATATACTTTGAGCATCAGGCCCATCAGACAGGTACATGTAGAGGTGGTAATAATTAAGTGTGAGGCAGTTACCATAAAAGGGCCGCTTGGGAACAGTGGGATGAGAGAGAGATGCTGTGGACAGTTGTATTCTAAGAGTGTGTAGATTTCAAAACAATTTACAAATGTAAAATTAATGTGTTGATTGAAAGGTGTTTAATTCAGAAGACATAGATACCAGTAGAAATCCAACTGTGTCATTTCCTTGCTGTTGTGTCTATGTAGTTACCATGATCACTAAAAACATTTGAAACCTGTTACATTTCTGTAGTCAACTGAATACATACACTATAATGTATATTTCACATACATTTATGTATATTTTGCACTGCTAAGTGGATTGTTTTCATAGGCCCTTAACACAGTAATAAAGAGTACTACTTCTGTACACGAGTAAATTTCTGTGTACAGAGAGGTAATACAAGGAATTGACCATCATTTCTTTTGAGGACTAAGGACATCAGCAGAGCGCAGTTTTTTATTTTCACTATAAGCACAAAATGTTCCTTTTTGTTAATCATTTTTCTAACAAATGCTACTTATTCAGTTTGTTCAAAAGATGTTGACTATGTACAAGGTGGCCTGGCTCCTGCTTTTTCAGCCAGTGGACCTCCAGTTACCTCTGTAACAGACAGGTGACAAGAGCCCTCATTTACTACCACATGACATTTCACAACTACAGGAAATTATTACTTATATCTTTGATTTTTATAATTTATATCTCTTGACAACACAGGTCAATGCAGACGTCATAATTCCTTCCATTTCATCCACAACTCAGTATCAAAGGCCCCACCAGGAAGCAAGTTGAACTGAGATGAAAATAAGCTTATTCAGTTTGCTCTATGAGCTAGAGTATCTAGTTTGGGATGGTCCGTTGAATTCAAAACTAAATATCTGTGGAATTTAATAGTTTTTGTTGAGTAGAACATTAAAGGTCATTGTGTTTTGGTAATTAGAATATGAAGTGTACACTCCATCACTGGACAGTGGCTCATAGTACAGGATTCACCGTCATCATCCGATATCCTACATATGTGTCTTGGCCTTCTGAACTAGTCCAATTCTTGCATTCTTCATTCTGTGGGAAGACTACATTATTGACAAGCCTTAACTTTGCATGTGCATTAAAATGGTAGTGACATGTCTATCAGGCTATATAGATGCTGTGGAGATTCAACCTCTTTCAAGCTGTCCCATTTCCTACAACACCTGTACATGACTAGCCTTGACACTTCAGTCAATGCCCAACAACATCCTGAAGAACATAATTTCATACAGTTGAAATTACAATGCAAATAGTCCACATCCAGCAGCAGTCGTTTGTAAAATTCTAGATAGCTCTCTCTAAATGAAGTGCCTCTACAGTTGTTCCTGACACAACAAACATAACACACCTGTATTTAAATGTTTCATTAACTGACTTTAAAGGTAGTAAATTTGGGATTTTTTCTGCAGAACATACTGTACATCATATATCAGCATACAATATGACAGCTGTTCATCTTAAAGGAGTCAGGTTCAGTACACTGGCTGGATCCATTCAGCCCTGCCAGTCATTGTTATTATCCGTGATTCCAATTACCAAAAGGGAATGTTACTAGGTGAAATAAAATAATAATTAAAAAAAACTTTTTGCTCCAAGCGCTGACATTCAATTGAACAGACACCAGACTGCACCTGTGTCAACAAAAATACTAATTCATACAAGTTAACTTATGAGTCAAAATTCTCCTATTATTAACATCATAGTAAAAATCTCAAGTTTAGTGAAGATCACATAGTCAAAAAATAAAAATAAAAATAAAAATAAAAATAAAAATAAAAATAAAAATAAAAATAAAAATAATGGCAGTGCGGTTTTGTTTCTGGGACCACCCTGCCCTTCCATATCCTAGAACTTCAGGGACACACATGTCAGGAAGAAAAGGGAGGAGAAAGAGACAAGAATGGTCAGGCAGGGAAACAAAAGGTGTAAATACACAGATGCTGTGTCCTTCCTTAGCTCCATAGCTCTATCCATAGCTTTTTGAAGGTAGCTGTGGTTATGGTATACAGCAATCTAGATCACCCAGAGCAGGACAAGGAGCAGGAGGAGGCAGGGAGAGAGCAGTCAGAGCAGAGTCAGGGAGAGACACCATCACAATCAACTGCTAAGACCCCCAAAAGAAAGAGCAGGATCTTTTTAGAGCAGTATTTGGAAAGAGGCAAGAGACCAGCAGTGTGCCAGGGAGCATGAGGAGAGAGATGACATTGATTTGTCTCTCATGAGCCTGGCTCCAGCCATGAGACAGCTGTCTTTAGGCAGGCAGTTGTGGCTCGAAGTTAGGATGCAGGAGCTGTTCCATGAGACAGAGTTTGGAGCATCATACTCACAGTCACCACATGTCAGCTCACATTATGTACAGCTGTGATGTGTTTGTGTATATATGTACAACACGTGCAATTTATTTGTCATATGAAATCTTCTTTACAATGTTTATTTCAGGATTACTTTGAGGTGGGTATTGATTGCTTTGTTGATTGATTTCTTGTACATGTTCCTTTTATATATTTGAGACAATATAATCACTACATTAAAAAAACCCAACCCATATTATCATATATTGACATAAAAACATTATTCATGCTACATAAAAAGTTGTACATCAGAAGTAGTCTATACTCCACCTAATTTGGTGGTATTAAATCAAAGTGTTCCTAAACCTTTGAGTGCCATTTTCAGCATATTTCACAATTAATCTCCTCTTTTCTCAACCCAACAATGTTCAGAGTCACTGAGCATCATAGCCAAACTGATGAAATGCTTTTTGAAGCACCAGGCTTTGGAATTGTCCACTCATCACTGGAGTAAATCAATTATTGTTGCAGCTGAATCAAACTAAAATGTGAATGGAGAAGCTGATTGTCCACTCAAATGCAAACAGACCCATGACTTCAGCAGGCAGCGATTGTAGTAATCCACAATGGCCTTTATTGAGTGTAAAATTACCCACCCATTTTTGAGCCAGAGGAGCCACTTATGTATGTATCTCTGAGATAACTGAATACATAAAATCCATATGGTGAGCAATAGCAGTGGACTTGCATTTGTTTAGAAAAAGTGAGGCAAGTTAAAATGAGGAGTTCCAGGTAAATGATTACAGTACTTTTCTATCACAGAGATTCCTCAAACTATTTTTCTTGGCAAGGGAGAGATATTCACTCCATCTGATGAGCTTCAACTTTGTTCAACCAAATGCTGATGGGATCTCTAGAAACTCTAGTTTTCTAGTTTTCATTGCTGCTGTACTGTGCTGCTAATTGTTAGACGCACACCTTCAAAAAGGACTTATTCAAGTGTAATAAGATCTATCTCTCCCTTGTGATACTGAAAAAAGATCGTAATTTCCCCAGCACTAGTCTCTTTCTGAATAAAGCAGTATTTTGAGCATTGTTGCCTGCAAATTATATCAAATTAGAAATATTTGTTTATTGAGCCATTTTATCTATAATCAAATGAGAGATACTATTTCATTAGACAATCTCAGATTCCCTATGCATATCATCCCTCTCTGCCACTTCTTCATTTGTGTTACTGAATTTTCTGAACCCGTCACTAATATGAATTAGGTGAAAGATGTTATAGATAGATAAATTCAGACTCCATCTATCTGATAATTCATGATAAAGGAGGAGAGAAAGAGATTTCTTTCTTATGACATAAGTCTTATTTTTTCTGCCATAATTTCTGTTGGTTATTATATGACATCTCCACCCAGCTAGACGTAGCTTCTAAGCTTCTAAACCATTTAGCAGAAAAATGAAATCAGAGGTGCAATGTGTATTACCTCCACCTCAGCTGTTCTGATTCCCTGATTACTCACCAACAGCTTCTCATTCCTCTTGAGACTACTTAAGGCACTCTTACTTTAAGTGTCTCCAGACACACCCTGAACATGTCTCAATATAAAAAAAAAAAGTCTTCTCATTTCCCTCACTTTTGTCATAGTCCCTTCAACTTAAAATGTGTGGAAAATAGAAAAGGGATGAAGGAAACTGGCCTGTAGTGAAAGGAGAAATCCCTTTACTCTCAAGCATTACAACTGCTGTCTGGTAGGCTCTATGCTGTACGCCTTCTGTACAGCTTAATTACTGCTATATATATGCATATATCATTTACTGTGAAGAGAAACTGGGAAATATATATAAAACCCACAAACACTCACTTTTCATTCAACAAAAGACAGCCACAATGTGACTGCAAATACCCACATAGGTGTGTATGTTAGAGCACTTCATGTATAGAACAAGCACTGTGTGAATGTGTGTATGAGAACATGGGAGAAGTGGAATGGAGACTGCATGATGGACTTAAGAAAACAACTGGGGAGGAGATGTAAAATAGATGGGACTGTAGAAATGAGGAAGATAATGAGGAAGTTATTTAAGCTGCACCCTCTCTAATCATGCTAGGATAGAGAAATCTGTTTTTTTTTTCATCAAATTACTTCTTCAGCTACTTTTTTGAATGCTGTCATTCAGCAACATACAGCCACATTGTTTACACCAGGGACCAGCTGATTGCACTGACGCTGGCTGGCATGACAACCAGAACAACAGACACCCCCTAAGAAATCAGGAGGAGAATGCACAGAGTAGAGCAGAGGAGGAATGAAGTGATGAGGGAGGAGATCCAGACAAAAAGAGACCAATGGAGAGGAATTTATCTCCATTCTTCTCATCATCATGGGCAACATGAGATCACTGGACAATAAGATGGGTGAGCAGTGGCCCTAGGAATCAGAGGGACTCTCTGTGACTATAGTGTTGTGTGGAAAACACTGTAGATCTTATTGTTATCATGGTCAGGGCTAGGAACACAGGAATGAGAACCCAAATGCAGACACACCCAAGCAAACACCAGGTACATGCAAAGAAACTGATTTAATAATAAAAGGTCATTATGAGTCATCCAAAAACGAAAATTTGGAAGAAAAAAACTGGAAATATTGGAGACACTTTAAGTGTTTTCTCAATGATCTCCAAGGACAAGACTCTCCCCACTTTCACTCAGTTTCTGTATCTCACACATTACCATCTGCATTTTTGCATGTGTACATTTTTTCTATTCATTTACTGTGTATTTATTATTATTACTTTTCTTTCTGCAATCTCCCTTTGGGGATCACTGAAGTTTGTCTAACTCCGAGTCTGATGATGGATGTGCTGCTCAAAGACAAGCTGAATGGAAGCTGTCTTAGTCCAAAGACAAGTTCTCATCAGTCTTATTTTGGCAATGAGCTGCTCCAGTTCTAAAACAGAAATGAGCAGACAGATGGTTCATTTGGTCCTGTTTCAGGAATATAATAATAAAATGATTGTGTAAAATCTAGCTCAGAAATATCACAGACATCCATATTATGCTTTTCATGTTGAATGTCTTAAAATAACTTGCAGATACAAGCAGTTTCCTCACAGTTTGGGAGAAGAGACTGAGATCAATGCATTATAACATGTTATAACATAGGTTATAACATAGGGACTCAGGATGGTGTCATATGATACAGTCCTTGCAAATGTAGTACCACTGGAACTGGGAACTGCTGGCAGGCACTGTATGTGATGGGTATGTAACCCTTGTTGCAAACCCTCAGGGTGCAAAATAAAGGCACTACAATGATGCCCACACATGGGTGAATTCAGGTGTGGAGTACACCACAGGGATGCTAAAATGCTGATGGCAAGTCTTGAATGTGTCAGGTGGCTGGCTTTTAAGCTACACAGTGGGAGTCTGAAATAAACAGAGAGTGGCATTCTGTATCCCTACTGATATTCATCCTGAGGTCCCTGCTCTTGCCAACATCCCTATCCCCAGGTCAAAGGGAATCATTCTGTGACTGACAGAAGTTACTATGTGAGGCATCATATGCAAACAAGTGGACAGTAGGGCAGAAGTGTATTTTTTTAGTAAGCTCTAATACATTTTGCCCAGTACCAATCTCATTTGCATTTGCTCATCTGCAACATTGCTCTTTACTCAGAACTGTGTCTGTTTGTGTTCAGATCAGTGACGATCAGGGAACAGCCACTGCCGGGGCCACCGTGCTCACTGGATATGATACAACAGGCACATCCTCATCACTTACCATAAACATTTATCCTGCTGCACATTACCAGTCAAGTCAGTATTAACTGTATGCTAGATTACTTTCACTGCACAACTTTATAATTTTATTTAAGGTGTAATATGTAACTGTTATATATTTTGTTGAGTTGTGTGCTAACATTAGCCCAAATGTTTCCAGCAATTTTCAAACCTAAAGAAATACATACTTTTAATAAAGCTGCATCTGTTTCCTCTTCCTCTGGGTCCTGCCCTGGCTCAGAGGACTACAAATTTCCTGTGGTGCTAGAAGTAAAACAATTGTGAATGTAAATTACTCTAAAAAATAAATGTTAAATAATGATATTTGTAGCAAATCTATGAGAGAGCTTTTCTCAGCAGCATGTACAGGTTTGTAGTACTAAATTGTCTCAGCAGAATGCACCTAAAGTACTGTGCAAAGGTTTTAGACACTGATGAATAAAATAAAAATAATCCCATGATTGATTTTTATTCATTAACCAACCTCATGCGAAGTGCAGTAAACAGAAAAAACCTAAATCAGATCCTTTAAAACAGCTCCAGTTCTCCTCAGTACACCTGTACTGATGAAGGATAAGAATAAAAACATCTAAGGTGCCCTAAAATTATTGCACAGTACTGTATATCGACTGTAAGCCTTGAGTAGTAAAATACAAGTATATATCAGCCAATCATAACCTGCACTTCTTAAAGATAAAATTTATTACACATTACTGAGATGAGTCTGTTACACTATTTAAGGTTGTCATTTATTTCAGTCATAAGGCTGGCAGTTTGTTACATATAAAAACTGAATAGGTGGGACATGATGGAAGCTTTTGTCAGTGTCAGTCTTTTGCAAACAGGGGTATGGCTATTTCCTGGAGACAGTATATACCAGTGTAAACTCAATTTTGATCAAATTTGCAGAAATACCAATAGAAAAGATTAATGTGTTGATTTTGGGCCATTCAGGCAGACCACACTGGTCCTGGTTTTAAAACAGAAAAGGCAAAACTTTCACTGCACTAGCTGTAGGTATAAACAGTAGTTTGTTTTATCAGCTTGCAATATGATAATAATATGAAAATCCCACCAGTTGGATATCCTTCTCATGATAACACTCTTTAGACTGTACTTGCTGCAGGAAATGTTATTAACTCTGTCTTGAAAATCTGGTGTTATTGACAACAAAACCCTAAAGTTAAAAATAAACTGTTTGAAATGTGATTTAAGTTGTAGCTCCAAAGACAGTGGGCTTCAGAAAACTCTCATGTTAAACTAAAGATTTCTTACTTTATTCATGAGGCTTGCTTGTGTTCTAAGAAGGATTCAGCAAACCCTTGTACCTGCATACATTTGTTGTGAATTATTAATTTCAAATTGATATATTCCTGAGTTCCTCAGATCATATAAATGATGCCAACTTGCTATATAAGGCCATGTGTTCTGCTCTATTTGTGCGCAAATTCTGTTTACAAAAAGCAAGAATTTCACAAGTGCAGGAGGGAGGGCTGCTGTTGGAGATCAAGAGGAGGTCACATAAGGTAATTATCAGTGTGAGCAGGTGTGAGTAGTAGCATCAGCGGACCATCCATCCACCCATTATCTATACCGCTTATCTTTAAGGGTCACAGGGGGGGTGGCTACAGCAAAGCCCAGATGACATTGAGTGAGAGGCAGGGTACACCCTGGACCGATCACCAGTCCATCGCAGCATCAGAGGACAAGAGGAAGCAAAAAAAGTGGAACCATATTACATTAGCTGTCAACTCTGTGTCAGTGGGGTCAGAGGGCACACTGTGGCAGAAATAAAGGCAAACTGCTTTGACATAAAGTTGGATGCAAAGAAAAAAAAAGACTGTTTAAAACTATGAGCAGGAGGCCATTGGTGAGATGTGGCAGTTACAGAGATGGATAAAAGAATAGGTTACATTATACTCATGGATGACGATGTGCTCTCAGGTCAGCCAGCTGAAGACATTCCCCATGAAGACTCTGAGGCAGCCGCAGGTTCATGTTAAAATTTACCCAGCAGGCCTCTATCAAACATTAACATAAGACTATTTTAAGATTTAACTTAACTGCAGTCCAGTAAAAATCAACAAAACACTCCAGCTGATTAATGAAATGCTGCACTTATATTTCTCTCTCCAAATGTTGAAACTTGTGTGTGCGATGTAGAACATCCCACAGATGCTCCACAACAGTGTTTAGGTGGGTGGTACAAAAGTAATGTCAAAAGTAATCCCCCCTCATCGGTGGTCATCTGGCATGTCTTGCTGGTCAGGTGATAGCAATTTTGTGCAAAACAGCACATGCTGCACTCTCTACCACAGCACAGGTGTGCATATGACACTCTCTGTATCAGCAGAATCATTTTTGCATTTCCAAAAGTAACATTTCTTACCAACTTACCAATAAGCCGCCCATCTCCATGATCACCTTGCTACAGGCGCATCCTGACTGCACTGTTATGCAGCATGAATGAATGGTGTGCTGGCCACTGAGTACAAACATAAAGCAAGTTGCTTTTGGACTCTGACATGATTTGAACATTGTTGGAGTGTTATTGCTTACGACTGAGGGAAAGGAAGCAGCCATCATAAATTTCTTTAAGCACCGTGCATGGTAATCTAAATCACAAAACAAGCCATTCATCTGAAGAAGTATTTTTATTCATTGACACACAATAAAAATTTTATTAAATACATGTATGAATCATATACATGTATTTATTTAAGTTCCATAATAATAATAAGGCTTGTCAAGTTCTTCTGCCTTTGGAGAAAGGTGGATTACCTGCATGTGACTCATACAACAGGTCTGGCCACTCAAAAATTTTGCCTGAGAAAATTCCTGGTATGAGAAAACTGGTGCCACAAAGATCTGTTAGTACGAGTGGTTGTTGGATGATGCCATATGTTTGCTGCCAAAAGCAGAATGAAGCTCAATGATTTTGTTTTGTAATTGCTCTGAACATCAAATAGAGAGAGAGGTCTTTCAGTTACATATCATAATTATCTCTCTCCTCATCTCTTTCCTCTCTCCATCTCAACCTTCATTCTCTCTCCTCTCTGTTTCTCTCTCCCGCTGTTCATTTAACTTTCAACTGTGAAATGGGGGATCATTCAGTCCTGTTGGGACAGAACATAACAGCATTTTACTTCAATTAGCCTGCACAAAAACATAACAAATCTTTGCAATACTCTGATCACTAGGTGTGTGTGTGTCATACAGTTGTGTGTTTAGTTTGATAAGGTTAGTTTTGAGTATTATTATTGCTGTTTTGTTAAATGCATCCAAGAAGCATTCAAAACATTGAAATCAAATTGCTTAAACCATCTACAGAGGTGGATTTATTTTAGTTAGATGTCTGTCTCTCCAACATAAACATAACCTTTATTTATCCCATGGTATAATTAGCAGTCTGTGGAAATAAACACTCATTGTCTGATTTTCTGATATATCTGTGGTCTGTCTCCTCTGTCCTGGTGATAACAGCAGCTGAAGTTCCACTAAAACAACACTGAAATGAGCCATTATTATCTGTGCCATTAAAACAATAAGGGAAAAAGGGCCTTTCTACACTTATGATCATATACAAGGCACACTGAAGTGTTTGTAGTTAGTATCTGATCCCTGGTCAGTTGAGTTCACTGAATGTTGCCTGTAACTGAATGCAAACCTAAATGAGAGAAAAGGTAAACTTAGACATGCTGTTGTAACTGTGGGTATGGCTGTTAAACCTGCCTATTACACTATTATAACACTGTGTGACACAGATTTTGTTCCTAGATAGTATGTGTTATTTTTTTCAATGCTTATGTTGTAAAAATATAGAAAATGGCCATTGTTACCTTCAAACTTTGCGTTTGTGATCTGGATAATGAAATTTAGAAGTTAACCTATTTTCTATGTAAACAATATAAAACATATGAATTAAGATGTATATGTAATTATACTGAAGTTATACAAAAATGTTCAGGAGTGAGTAGCTTTTTGAGATTTGCAAATGTAATGTAAATCACTTTCATGTATCAGACCCCATCATGTTCTTGTTACACGCTCTTTGGTAGCAGCGTTCAAAGTCAAGTATATCTTGGTGGCAGCTCTCACCTTGCACCTTTGAGTATGCGCCCACATTCTCCTTGAATGTATCAAGATCAGCATCAAGGATATGGACTTTCAGAGACATCCCTGCAGCCCATTTTGCCATATATCTACACCAGAGCTTCAACCAGTTCCTCATAATTTTCAGCCTTGTGATTGCCAAAAACACCCTGAACCACTGTGACAAAGTTTTTCCAAGCTTCTTTTCCTTCCCACTAAGCTTCTTGCAGAATTCTGCGCATTCCAGGATCTGCTTTACTTGTGGTTCAGTGAAGACACCAGCTTTGACCTTTGCCTCAGACAGCTTAGGAAAGAAGCCTCAAAGGTATTTGAAGGCTGCAGACTCCTTATGAAGAGCTGTGACAAACTGTTTCATAATGAAATGGGTACATTTGAAAATGTCATTATCCAGGTCACAAAAGCAAAGTTTGGAGAGAAACATTGGTCTTTTCCATTTATTTTAGGCATAAGCAATTGGGAAATAACACTTTCTGCCCAAGAACAAGAAAAAGTAACAATTTATTATATAGTATAGTTACACAAATTCTGAGTTTTTTGTTTGTTTGTTTGTTTCGTTTGTATCTCAAGTGAGACCTGTAAATTATGCCTGAACACACTGCATACAGGAACATGAACTCATATATCACCACAACAACGTGATCGCTGGGAAAGTTGAAAAGGTCAGAAATGTTTTTGAAATGGTTTTGAGTCACACTGAACCACTTCTCACTTTGCTAAGTAAAAACAAAGATAATAACAGAGTACCTGGTGTTCCCACTCCCTCTAAGCAAGCCTTCATTCACAAAGGCACCAATGCAGAAACACAATGATGTATTTTAATAATGTATTAGCCCATATGTAATAATTTTTAATTATCCACTTGAGTACCTGAAATTAATTTTTTTTCATGTCACACACTAACTGTTTGTTTGTTTGTTTGTTATTTCATTCCTTTTGAAATTGAGAGATTCAGTTGATAACACTGGAACAATGTATTCAGCAGAAATATCAATGTTTTTCATATCTATACAGAGTGCATTATTTGTGCATATCCAAATATATGTCCAGATGTATTGCTATTCAGTTACATTCTTACCGAGGAATGACAGGAAATTATAAAGACAACTTCTGGATGGGCAGGGAATAACTGACAGTGGATTTATGGCAGATGTGGCAAATGGCAGAATTTTTATTTTTTAATGATTTAGATGATGAATGACAGCAGTGGCAGGCGTTGTACATTTGAGAAAACCTTAAAACTGATTTATGTTGTTGTTGATCTAATAAAAGCTAAGTGTAAATGCTTCCAAGAGGCATTTTAGATGGACTGAAATCAGTGTCCAAACTACCACAAGAGGGCATATGCATTTTAGGTATATTATGGTCAGATGATGATTTATCCATCTTTCCAACACTCCCCCCAACTATGTCAGTAAGCAGCCTGTGGAAGTAACCTGTTCAGAGTCTGCCTGGTCCGGTTGGATTTCTGTGACACAGGAAGCTAAATATTACCAAGATCACACTGAATTAACCCATGTCCCCCTATCATATGCAAATGGGGGTGAGAAGTGGCTCCAAGGATTTCAACACATATTGTTTTATTGTTTTGCGCTGAGCTGCACCAATAAAACAATAAAAACAACGAAGACATACATACAAGGTCAAAAATCAGCAGTACAGCAATACACACCAAACTAATACTGTGTAGGACCTCCCTTTGCTCTCAAAACAACCTCGGTTCTTCATGGCCTGAATTCCACCAGATGTTGGAAACATTCCTCTGAGATTCTGCTCCATATTGACATGACTGCATCACATCATTTCTGCTGATTTGTCAGCTGCCAATCTCCTGTTCTACCACATCCCAAAGGTGTTCTACTGGATTCAGATCTGGTGACTGAGGAGGTCACTGAAGTTCACTGAACTCACTGTCATGTTCATGAAACCAGTTTGAGATGACTTTAGCTTTGTGACATGGAGCATTATCCTGCTGGAAGCAGCCATTAGAAGATGGTAAACTGTGGCCATGAAGGGATGGACATGGTCAGCAACAACACTCAGATAGACTGTGACATTCAAACCATGACTGATTGGTATTAAGGGCCCAAAGTGAGTCTAGAAATCATTCTTCACACAATTACACCACCAGCAGCCTGGACTGTAGATACAAGGGAGGTTGGGTCCATGGATTCATACTGTTGATGCCAAATTCTGACCCTACCGTCTGCTGCCTCAGCAGGAGTCCAGATTTTTAGAGATCCTGTGTGGAGATGGGAGTAACAACCATCACTGCAACACTCCACTGATCTGGGCTTAATGGCAGAGTGGCCAGATAGAAGCCTCTCCTCAATTAAAGTTTGCCCCCCAAAAAAGCACCTAAATGTCTTTTTGGTCTGATGAAGATGTTTGGCCTCAGTTCTAAGCATCATGCCTGGTTTCCTCCAGACATGATGTTTAGAATTGGTTGTCTTTTGTGGTGTGAAGCTACATGTTTTTCTAGCAGGACATGTGAGACAAACAGCAATGCAACTTTTGACTTGTATTTACAAGAACCAACAATAACAACCAGGAGCTAAGAAACAAAAAAGAGAAACAGAACAGACTGTATTTGTGGGCCAAAATTGGTCAAATTCAGTCCACCAGGTACACATTTGTGATGCCCCCTGTGGGTCACACTCAAAATGCATTCATAGGCCTCTTCCCAAACACAGACTGAAAATATTTACAAAGATTTATTATGACTGGACAAATTGTTGATGAGTTAAAGTTGATTTGCTGCTAAGCCCCGCCCTTGGCATTGTTTTTTAATTGATGGTGCCCATGTTTTAGACTGATCTGCATTCATGCATTTATAGTAGAATTGTGTTGCTCAGTCCCACAGTACTGTATAAGAAATTTGGTGTTGATACAGTCAAAATCCAAAACGTAGATGTCAGGAGGTATTTGCAGCACCACCATCTGGCTGATTGCATTTGTACATAATTTCTAGTTCTTGATTCTAGCTCATTCCAGCTCATAGCAATTTGAGTCATGATGACAAATAATAATAATAAACCAGCATAAACAAAAAGTTTAAAAATAAATTAACTCATACTCTCTCTGTTCGACTCAAACACACATACCTTGTCATCTGAAATCTTTTAATAAGATCTGAACGTATCATATAAATCAGACAGCCAGCTCTCTGTTCATAACATCTGGAGGTTGAGCTGGAGATTAATTATCATCATTAAAAATGAATATAAATTCCTATCTTGTCATCAAGTCTGGATTTGAACAGATGATACCAGCCACCACCACCAATATAACTTTATATTAACTGTTCAATCAAAGCATAGTTAAGGTTAAGGTAAATTGATTTAATTATAACCACGCAAGAAGTCATTCTTCTTGTGATTCAAAGTTTTTTTGGGGTTTTTTTGTTCTGTGAGTTGTATATGTGCCTGAGCTCATGAAGGGAGTTAACGAGGAGGGGGGTTGAGGTGGGGTGGGGGGGTTAAGCAGCCTGCCACAACTATGGAGAAGTTCTGGAGGAAGACTGCAGACTGTGTAAATATGTTAGTGGGCCGCACTGACTTCATCACTGTCACTGACACCATCTTTACATAAATCCCTACATTGTATCATTTGGGACTTACATGTGAATTTCAACTTTGGGTAATGGTTTTCTAGCTAAGCAATGTGCATGCTGGTGATATATAATAAAACAGACAACTTAATGTTATAAAGTTACAAATCCCCTTTTAGAGCTGTAAATGTTTGAAATGACTTTAGTAGAGCCACTTTCTGATCTGAGTTTGTCTGACATCTTCAGTAAGATGAGAAGATGGTGATGATGGAGCTGCAGCTGATTTACTCTCAAACTGAAATGTTGCTTCATTTATCACCAAACTAACTTTTCCAATGTTACCTACTTAGCCACATTACATTCCAATATTAAACTATTCTAACAGCAGGCTGCTGTTGTGTTGAAAAGTCAACCACCTGACCTCAGTCCAGTAAGTAAAACTTTATTTAAATAGCACTTCAAAAATCTGAGCTACAAAGTGCTTCACAGATGCAAAAACTGAAAAAGCACTTGCTTTAAATTCAAAACACTCAACAGAGACTCAGTTGATCTGACCTGAGCCCGGACAGCAAGAGTTTGGTCTCCTCGAGACTTAAACTGTGTTTCGGGGAACAACCAGGAGTCCATGTTCTGATGACCTGGGAGGTCTAGTGAACATGTATTGGAAATTCTCATATGATTCATGATAATTGTGATTTATTAATAATCTTGAATGTTTGTGTTGTACTTGTACAATTGTGCTTTATAAAATATCATATGCTTAGTACTTTTCCACATGTCAATAAGCTGACGGCACCTCACCCCATCAAGGACAGGGGCTGCATAGCTGGGGCTGCTGTGTAATCTCCTGACGGTGCTGGCGCCTTTTCTCTCTCAGGGCTACACTGTTGTTTAGTCTCCAGAAGATGTTTTCCTCGAAGAAGCTGGTAAATTCGAGGATGTAACCTTGTCTCTATTGTATTTAATCCATCATCTGTTGTACTTAGTACTCATTGTGCGTCTCATGCTTGAGGAGTGCAGTGGGTCCGTTTGCAGACGTAAGAATTAAACCTACAGAAAGACAACCGTTGACTCTGTGCTTTACTGAACAGAAGATTCCCATGACAATTTTGGTGTCAGAAGTGGGATCCGCAGCTCACTGATATACATGTATGATGGAGCTAAACTGTGTAGTGTCTTAAAGGTTATAGAGGGATTTTAAAATCAATTCTAATTTCATATGAATCCAGTGTAATGATGCCAGCACAGTGTGATAGGACAATAGGTAAGTTGGGGTATCCTGTACATTCTTTCACACACGTAGTTTTATTTTGTCTAGACACACCAGGTTAACAGTTGGTGCCACACCCTGTATTTGTTTTGGTTAAGTCACTTTGTGAGGCAAGTTAGGTCTTGTTTTGGTTTTGTTTTCAGAGATAGGTAGTAGTTAGGCCTGGTTTTGTTGTCTTGATTTTGTTTTGGCACAACCCCATAGTCCCATCCTCCTCCACAGTTGTGAACCTTTGTATTAGAGTGCAGCTGAAAAATAAAACATTTGATTTTCACTTCTACCCTGACTCCATCGGATTCGGATTGATTGTTGTGTTTCTCCTATGGGATGTAACATAAACAATCCATGGACGGAGAGAACAAAACAGGTCCCAGAGCAGATCCTTGCGGAATGAGAATCTGACAAAGACATCTGGTCAGTGATGGATACAAAGAAGTTCTGATTTGTTGAAGAAGAAAAAAAAAAGTAACACTACCAGATATCCTATTATACCCACTTCTTCAGACATAAGAATCAAGTAAAATGTTATTATCTACCTATATGCACCTGAAAGGTGTAAAATATGGTTTTTACATGATATGTCTATATTATGGTGGTTACTATAGACATGGTTATATACATATCTGTTGTTTTCACCTTTTATTACAAGTCTGCATAACGTATCTGTAAGAATACAACTGTCTATAGCATCTCTCTCTCTCCATCCCACTGTTCCTACCATGGTCCTTTTATAGTAACTGCCTCACACTTCATTACCTCACTCTCTGATCTGGATTCTTGTAGTTGTGCCTCATCTTATATTGAAATATTAGAATCAAAATTAAGAATACAATAGCCATTTCCATTCTAAATTGCTTGGGTATGGTAGAACCACTTTGCTGGTTCAGCAAGTCTAATCATTTCAAATCTGACTGTCCCACTGAATCATCATTTAATTTCTCCCTGCAAAAAATGCACTAAGGCAACTGAACACTTCAGTTCCACCTGCATTTTCATGGCTGTTATGCAGACAGTGGCTTGACTCAATGATTGCCTGGAGTATGCTTTACCTAGTTTTGATTGTAAAAATCTGCACTAGAATCCATAACACTTACAAAATGTCATATAGGATTTCATGAACATCCTTAACATCCTGCCCTTAACATCCCATATTTCACAGTAGCTATCAGAAATTATAGAACTATCTGCCATTTGTGAATGTTACAAAATCTGTTTATAATGTGTATTGACAAGGGAAAGTGTCTTTGTATTTATTATTATTCCACCATTGCCATTTTTAGCAGTGCATGAAAAAAGTAATGATTTAATGTACATGATACTAACAGCTACTGATATTCTGTGACATTGTATATTTTTGGATGCATAATAAAATGATAAACACACTGACTTTTGTCCACCCCGTAAACAGCAAACCAAACCCTAGTGAAAAGTGAATTCTAATTCATCAAGTAATATTTTTTTTATTCATGCATTAAATTCAATCTTTATTTTAACGCTGAACTACATTGAGGTAGAGGCCTCATTTATAAAATATAAGTACCACAGAAAAAAACCTAGATAAAATGGCAATAAAAAGCAAAAACAATAAAAACATCAGATTAGTACGATAGTAAAACCTAAAGAATAAATAAACCAATTACACTACAAGCAAATAACTCAAGTAAAACAAGAACAGGATCAGATAAAAAAATCTAAATAGCCCTAAGGATAAAAATGAGGTAAGCTTTAAATTATTCAGCATATTATTCCAAGTTGCAGGGATACAAATGAGTGTGCACCGTCTGTGCCTTCAAAACACAGTTTTACCTTTTCTCTTCTATTAACATTTGTTTATTGTTGTTATTCAATTTTTTTGGCCCATTAGTTTTTGCCAGTAGTGGCTGATCTTCCTAGGGTCCATACTTTAAAGATATCCAGATTAAATATTGATATGGTGATTGAACAAAGTCCAAACCATATGTAAATATGATATATATTCATACAATACAACCAAGTCAAGTATCCATTCCACAGAAGCCGTGTACATACAGTATGAGTGTGTTTTTAAAAGGTTGCTCTTGACTTCAAGGATAACTTCTGTTCTCCCTCACAGAATGAATTACACTATTCACTATCACTAGAGTGACAAAAGCAGTAATGGCAGTATTTCCTGCCATCCATCCATTATGGCTTATGGCCATAGGGCCACTGATGGGATTCTAATTCAATCATTTTTATCATATTTGTAATTATTATGCCTTTTAATGTTGTAAGAAGTCTTGAACGCATATTACATTAATGTGAATGATTTACACTGTCATGTACTATGCGTGTTTGATTTATTCAGTTAGTTACAGTGTTCGTTGTACATTAAATTTACTTTGAATTTATTAAATGAAAACAAGCAACAGCACACACTTCAACTCCCACAACGCCTCGCGCGGTTGACTTTATGTCACGTGAGACATCTGGCGTGTCCTTGTTGAGCACCGCTTTTCTTGAGTTTGGCTTGACATCCTGTTTTTTCTCCCGCAGGCTACAGAAACCACCGAGCCTCAGCCGGGACAACAGACCGAGTACAGGCCGTGAAACAAGCTGGTATCCACACCACGGTACGTTCACCGGCTCGGGGAGCTGTAAACATACACTCTGTGCTGCTTGTAACTTCGATGAGATAACACACGTCTGATTAGAGCAGAGCCTGTGTGTCGTAACGTTAGCCTATGTGGGGAGCAAAGGTCTCGGTTGAAGCTGATGTAGTGGGTGCCAGCAGGAACAGACTGTTAAACATACTCGGTAGGTCGACAGGACTCACATCGTGGTAAGTTAAAGGGTCATTTCGATTAAACCGACGCATTATCAAGCTGAGTCCGTTAGATTTGTTAGTTATATTCCACTTTCTTTCAAAAGGTAGTTGTTTGTCTTTTGTATCACGCAGTGATAACTGTTAAACGTACTGGCGGCATGTAGTAGCTTAGGAAGCAAGTCAAACTTCAAAAGGAGTTCCTTGATTAGCAATTAATCCTCCAATACAAGCAACACTACAGTGCGTTTTTACCTATATAACTCCGTTTTTCCACATGTTTTAGCACATTACCATTTACTTTATACCACTCACGTGTATTTTTCGATAATTTTTTGTGGACGAAAGAATTGTGTTTTCCCTTTCCACATCGTTATTGATTTTAATCCTCCATACCCACTAAGGTATGAAAATCTTAAAAAGATTAAATTTGATTTGAGTTTTAATTCTTAAAAGTAAAATTAGAATGAGCATTTTTAAAATACCTC
This sequence comes from Lates japonicus, assembly GCA_033238685.1. Taxonomy (NCBI): domain Eukaryota; kingdom Metazoa; phylum Chordata; class Actinopteri; family Centropomidae; genus Lates; species Lates japonicus. Next base: position 91,516 of record BRZM01000454.1, on the reverse strand, counting down.
CACTTAAGTCTTAATAAGATGCTTGTAGAAAACTATAGATTACAAGTAGATTATTAATAGATTACTTAATTAATAGAAAACCGATTTTGAAATATTGATAATTAATGAATTAATTTTGATAATTAATTCATTGTGTAAGTTATTTATCCAGCACAAACTTTAAAATGTATTTTGTCTCATGACCAGTTGAGAAAGGAGACGACTGGCTAATCAACTAGGTTCATTTGAATGAGGTTTAACAGTCAAAAATTCAGTTAATCTGCTTCATCAGGACTGTGTAGGTGTGGTCTTACCACTTTTGACTGATTATATGAAGCTGCTGAGGTCAGTAGTTTGAGTAGCTCCACGGGCCAATATGCCACGGTTGGTGTCAAAACATATGTTATAAACTATAGAGAGCTTGTCTTGATATTATTAGAGTAGTATTTTACACATTGTGCTAAAACTGTAGGAGTGAGACTGCTGTGAGCTAAAACTGAATTTCACCACAGAACAGACAGCCCTCTACAGATCCATATTATTAATTTTTTCCAATTACTCTCAGTTCACAGTAGAAATGCACGGAGTAACGCAGCCTTTGTGACTTCACAGGGTCCGTTGCCTTAAGTCAAATTTCTACAGGTTTGATGTATTTCCAGTCCAGGATCAAACATATACAGATGTAGAAGTTGTCATTTCCAATCAGTTATGTTACTTAGTTGTACAGTTTGCTCTCAGAACCTCCACACCAGTAAGAGGACAAGGTGGTGCTCACAAGCAGAGTTGCTGTAAGGGAGGAGATAAACCATTTAGAGAATCCTGAATAGCGTACTCCATAACTCCAAAGATGGCCGTTGTATGACACATGCCCCATCCCTTTCCCGAAACAGCTGCTGAACTGAGAATTATATCATGCCAATTGTGTTGTTGCACTGACACGAGTGAGTTTTACAACAGTTTCAACTGATGGTGGTAGCAGGTGCAGATGGACTTCATATAAGCATGGAAGACATGGAAAACTTGTGTGATACATCAACTGTATTAAACATCAGATATAAACTCTGGCATTTGTTGAAGTGCCTAGTGGGATGAGCTGATGGTGTCACATCACGGCACTCCAGATTGAGCTGTTGGAGAGGTTGGTGTCATGAAACCTTGCACGCATGTTGTGGACGTATAACCTGTGGGGAAAAAGCATTTTAAACCCTATTTTGTCACCAAAAGTAACTTGTTAAGCAGTTTTTATCAGATTTGACTGGTGAATCTATGCAGTTTTTATGTCCTGATTAGGGATAGACCAATTATCGGCCGTTTTTTTAAAATAAGAGATCAGTTTAAAACTGGGTTATTTTGGCTCTGATGCAGCTCCGCCTCTCTGTCTGCAGTCACTACGCTGTCTCCAGTATTGTCCCGCCCACAGCACCATCTGATTGGTTACACACACGGCAACAGCCAATCAGCAGTGAAAGCTGTGCATGCACTGAACAACTCTGCTTTTTGCACCACAATCTGGTGCTGCTCAGTTGGGACTACTAATTGATTTGAGACTCACATTTCTGTGCAAATTTTATTTAACTTTGTTTTATTTACTTTATAAAACTTCACAAAGCTACTTATTGATTTATTTAAAATTTCAGTTAACTTTATAAGAGATGCTGTTTACCCTGGGAAATCCTGCACTTTTTGTTTTTGTTTGAACTTAAAACAAAGATAAGTGAAAGATAAAATAACATTTCAGTTATATTGAAATTTTGGAAAACTTTATTTACTGTAGAAAACTTTAGGGAGCTATTTATTTGTTTAAGTTTTCATTTAACTTTATAAGACATGCTGCTGAGCCTGAGAGCTCCCTGCACTTTTTGTTAGAATTTTAAAACAAAGATGTCTATTGTCTAAGATAAAAAAAAACCTTTAACATGTTGCAAATCTGAAAAGCTGTTTAATAAACATATGCTTAAAGGCGTTTAAACAAAGTTAAGTGTTGGGAGTTTGTATTATTCAAAATTTTGACGCCAATATTTTCACTTTTACTGCAAATGAATATCGGCTCCATATATCGGTTATCAGCCTCCTTGACTACTAATAATCGGCATCGGTATCGGCCCTGAAAAAACCATATTGGTCTATCACTAGTCCTGGTGACTATGGAAAGCAACATTATGGCTCTCACTTCATACAATTTAAGTAGGAGCCTCATCTAGTTAGGCCAAAACAACTGCCAAGGGTTTGCATAATGGATAGAATGAGATAAGTAAGGACTTTTTTAGAACTTTGAATCATTCAAAGCTACTCTTGTGCAGTCCCAGAATAAAGATATAGAGCTGGAAATGAGCATAATAAATAGAGCTCAGACAAGTAATACAATTTATAAAAACATTAAATAGAGTTATCTGATTAAAATTTCCAAGACTGGATCATATTTCTTAAAATCCTCTCAAAAAGGGATATTATAATTAATGTTTATCTTGACAGTGTCGGATGTGCAATATTTTTCTTATCAGTAGCAAGAAGAGCAGATTGTTAATATAACATGATAACCATCTGTGGAGGTTCTGCCATTACTGTGTGTTTGGACAGGAATAATAATATTCACGCTCCAAGTCCAACATGTCATTAATTTCAGTTTCTTCTTTTCTGTTGATCTATTATCGGTCCTAAAATCAGCTTATAGGCACACTACCACCATCAGCTGGACTGAAGTGCGGCCATACACTGTGGTGAATTATGGGATACACTTAGCTCTGAATACCACTTTGAAGCAGTGTTAGGAGAACTGTGCATGAAGTGTGAGGTAAGCGGTACTGTGTGTTGGCTTTTTTCACACACACTTGCCCGCTATTTGTGCGCTCATGAATGCCATGAGCCAATGTGGGTATTGGGACAGACCCTTAGTCAACATTGTTGACTTGATGCAGTCATCTTGTTTAAATAAACTTTAATGGAATTGCCACTGGACAAAACTGTGTTTATGGTCAGTGTGACCGCACACAAATGTGTAGTATGATACAACACAATGTACAGTCAATAAAAATACATAATGTGTGCCCAGGTTTTGATAACAACCCTGTAGCTGTGATCATATTTAGATTCAGATGTTGCTAAAAAGCTAATTTTAGCACAGACATATATAATACAAAATACTTGCCCACCTCAGATCGGTAGAATCAACTGACACACATGTTTATGTTGTCAGTGGAGATGGTTTAGACTGCTATAAAACACTGTCAGAAAAAAAACCTGGAAAATTTGAGAACTGATCGATAACACAATTGACTGAGGGTAGAAAAAGTAAACATTAACATTTGCATGTTTAAACCGGTTACTTAAGTTCACTCCACTCTCTAATGTATCCTCTTTCTTTTTTTCTATTCCTTCCTAGATCCATTATGAATTTCTTCCTGGAAACAATCCAAGTCCTCCTGTTGTCCATCTGGTACAATGTGGAGTCTTTCATCCACCTCTTTGTACCCAGGAGGAAGAAGAACGTAGCTGGTGAAGTGGTGCTGATCACAGGGGCAGGTAGCGGGATTGGTCGCCTCATGGCTCAGGAGTTTGCAGCTCTTGGCACTGTGCTGGTGTTGTGGGATATTAACCAGGAGGGCATGAAGGAAACCGCTCAACTGGCTAAACAGAGTGGAGCCAGCAGAGTCCACTACTATCTGTGTGACTGCAGTGACAAGAATGAGGTTTACAGAGTGGCTGACCAGGTAAGGTTACCATGCCATACCATACCATACCATGCTTGGCTTGCTGTACTCAGCTAGCTGCACCCTGCTGGCCTTATTTTAATCCATTGTTTTTGGATTATGCCAGCTGATAAAAAGGGTTTGGCCATCATTTCCCTCAGTTAGAGCAACACTGTACCCATTAAAGTATTCTTGGAATGCGACAACAGCAAGAAACAAGAATAGTAAGATGAACAGTGTGTGTTTAAACGAGCAGTTTCAGGGGGAAGAGAGGCAGTGAACGTCAGTAAATCAGTCTGTATGCATTGGTCTATGAATCAGTATGAGTGATTCTTACTGTGTCTGTTGTCCACACCTGCCTCATACTGTATGTGAACAGCTTCTCCTTCAGTTCATTAAATCCCTGCAGCCATCTGAAGGCAGCAGGACACATGTTTGCAAATCTGCAGCCTTTGATTTGAGAAGTGCCAAGCCAGGGCACAATGCCATTACAGGCAGCTGTTTACCCTCATTAAATCACATGCAAATGACTCCAGGTTGCTACAAAGGCGGCTGTGGCTTAGGAGGTAGAGCAGTCGCCCACCAATCAGAAGGTCGGTGGTTCGATTCCCGGCTCTTCCAGTCCGCATGCCGAAGTATCCTTGGGCAAGATACTGAACCCCAAATTGCCTCCGATGTGTGTGTGCATCGGTGTGTGAATGTGTGTGTCTGTTTATAGAAAGCACGTTGTATAGAACATGTGCTGTATGAATGTGTGTGTGAATGGGGTGAATGTGATCTGTAGTGTGTAGTGTAGTGTGTAGTGTAGTGTGTGAAGCGCTTTGAGTGGTCGAAAAGACTAGAAAAGCGCTATATAAGTACAGCCCATTTACAAAGTAACCCCAGATACCTCTACATACATTAGGTCCATATCAGATTACATTCTGCTATTTTATTTTTTTGGACAATTATAGTATAGTTATAAATAGTTCACACAAGTACCCAAGGTACAAGGTACCTGCGAAAGGACACTGTGTGATTATTCAGTGTGCCATGATATGGCCGTCTGAATAATGTTTTTGATTACAATTAATGCTTAAATCCTACAGAAAATACAACTTCATACTATTTCCTTCAAAAGTCAGCTCAGGCTTGTGTGTGTGTGTGTGTGTGTGTGTGTGCGTGCGTGCGTGTATGTATGTGCGTGCGTGCATGTGCGTGCATCCCTCGAGGCAGGGGAGGGCTGACTGTTGAGTAAACAGACATTTTGTTGGCTTAATACACAAAATGTGGGCAGGTGCTGTAACAGCTAGACCCAAGTGAACAAAGAAAGCAAGGTCTACTGCCCAGAAACATACAGACCCCAATGATGTGGCTGGGCCATTATAAGCATATGTGTGTTTGTTGGGAGCTTAAAACAGCAGCATCTTAACTGTGCAAAATGTGAAAAAAAGTCTTTTATTAATTTTTTTTTTTAAATCAACGAGTCATCAAAGATAGACTGGATGTAGCAGGACTTGCAGATAATCTTGTAGTAGATAATATCTGCAGTTTCATCTGCTATAGTCAGATAAATAAGAACAGATGCCTGTGCTCAGCTAACCTGTGCCTTGATGCCTTTTCTCAAGAAACAAGGCATCAAGACAAAGTGTTTTTTATGTCCTGGGGTAGTAACTGACAACTGCTTCGGGATAAAGAGAAATGCTAATTTGTAGAAGTCAGAGACAAATCTATCAGGAGTCTCACATCAACTTCATACCACATGAGAAGATTCTCATTTTAGCAGGTACTTATGTCACTTTCACTAGTTAGAATGACAAACATCATGGCCGGTCAGATAAGCTGCAAATTAATGTGTCAGTAACTTTATGACAGGCCAAAATTTCACTTATCTGTTGTCTGGTGCTCTCAGCAGCCAGTGTTTGTGTCTGCTGAAGATCATTTGTTGGGGTGAACCTGTAACACCACTGTACAGTCATTAGTGGTCTGTTTCTATAGCTTCTCTCCAGTGGACACCTCAATTTCTGGAATCAGATTATTAATTTTTTAATTATTATACAGTTAATCTTTCCTTCATATCATATCAGTAATAAGCTGATCATTGTAATACTTTTGAACCAAGATCTTCACTATTTGAATCAAGAGGCTTATCAACAGCACCTGTAAATGGTCTAAAAATTTAAAGCAGTCTCTCAAGAACTCTGTTTGCCCTTGGGAATATCTTTACAAAGTTGTGTCATACATGACTGACATTTTCCTGTGCTCCATGCAGGTAAAGCGAGAGGTGGGTGATGTCAGCATCCTGGTGAACAATGCTGGGATCGTGACAGGAAAGAAGTTCATGGATGCTCCTGATTCCCTGATTGAGAAGACAATGGAGGTCAACACTATGGCTCACTTCTGGGTCAGTAAGTCACAGCGATCTTGTCAGCTTAGCTTTGTTGTCAGTTTTGTTACTGTGTTGTTACTGTGTTGTCTGAGCAGTTTCTTATGGAGACTTTGTCTGAAAAAAATGTTGTAGTGTTAAATTTAACAACTTCCCAGTTAGCATCTCCATTCAGTTTTTGGTAAAAATGTTGTGTATGGAGGCAAGAGTGCTCCATCAGAATAATTATAGATAATAGATTTTCTAGTTATTATTTTTATTGATTAATGAATACATTAAGTAAATATCAAGTCAAGATGAGTGTGGACTAAATGGAACTTGAATGCTGATTTGACCTTTATTCATTTTTTTTTTTTTTTTTTGGTCAGAATAATCATTATAACAACAGTAAATTTAAATGCTGTACTCAAAAAGTGGTTGTCTGTTATCCCTGGAAGTGTAGAATTGAATCCCTGCCTCTTAAGGTTTCCATATATTGTTTTTTGATTCATTTGTTTTCTGTCTCTCTCTGCTCAGACCTACAAGGCCTTCCTTCCTGCTATGATTGCCAACAATCACGGCCATCTTGTCAGCATTGCCAGCTCTGCTGGACTCATAGGAGTTAATGGATTGGCAGGTGTGTGTTTTCTCCTCTTAATCACATAATGCATGTCATTCATTTCTAAGTAGAGTGCCATGAATTAAAGCACCTAGATGTACAATTTTTACATGATTACAGCATCTTTGAAAATCATCTGGTGATCATAAGATTTTATCAGAAGAAAAAATTATATAATTCCGGTGAACTTTTGTAATCATATGGTTTAATGTCCCCTCATTCATTCAGTTTGACGTTGTGCTCATGTTAGCCTATTCTATTTTGTTTTGTCTTAACCCTCCAGTAGCGTGTTATGTACAGTGGCAAGAAAAAGTATGTGAACCTTTGGGAATTTCATAGTTTTCTGCATTAATTTGTCATAAAATGTGATCTGATCTTCATCTAAGTGAAGGGTATTGACAAATATAGTGTGCCTAAAATAATAACACCAAAAAAAAATCTGACCTTTCATGTTTTTATTGAGAGCAACCATAAAAATCTCATAGTGCTAGTGGAAAAAGTATGTGAACCCTTGAATTAATGACCTCAAAAAAGCTAATTGGAGTCATACCTGGAGTCTTGTTAAGAAAATGAGTTTGGAGGTGTGGACTAGAGCTACTTTGACTGATAAAAACCACTCAAACTTTTTGAGTTTGCTCTGCACAAGAAGAATACGCTTATATGAGCCATGCCTCGCCAAAAAGAGCTTTCAGAGGATCTGCGATCAAAAATTGTTGATTTACATAAAGCTTCAGAAATTCACCAGTCTACAGTTAGGCAAACAATCTACAAATGGAGACACTTTGGGACTGTGGCTACTCTACCGAGAAGTGGGCGCCCAGTCAAAATGACCCCAAGAGCACAACGAAGACTCATCAGTGAGGTAAAGAAACAATCCCGAGTGACAGCCAAAGATTTGAAGGCGTCATTGGAGCTGGCTTACATCTGTGTTCATCAGTCTACATTGCTTACTAGAAAGAACATTGCTGCATGCCTGAAGTTTGCGAAAGAGCACATTGACACTCCACAGTGGTATTGGCAAAATGTTTTGTGGACTGATGAAACTAAGATTGAACTATTTGGAAAGAACACGCAGCACTACATCTGGCGTAAAAAGGGCACTGCATATCATCATGAAAACATCATCCCAACCGTAAAGTATGGTGGAAGAAAGATCATGATTTGGGCCTGCTTTGCTGCATCAGGGCCTGGCCAGCTTGCAATCATTGAGGGGAAGATGAATTCTCAAGTGTATCAAAAAATTCTTCAGGATAATGTGAGAATGTCTGTACGTCAGCTGAAACTCTGTAGAAGTTGCGTGATGCAACAGGACAATGATCCAAAACACCAGAGCAAGTCCACAACAGAATGGCTTCAGAAAAACAAAATCCGCCTTTTGGAGTGGCCAAGTCAGAGCCCAGACCTCAATCCAATAGAGATGCTATGAAATGACTTGAAGAGAGCCATACACATGCGATGTCCAAAGAATATGACAGAGCTAAAGCAGTTCTGCCAGGAAGAATGGGCTAAAATTCCTCCTGAACGATGTGCAGGTCTGATCCACAGCTACAGGAAGTGCCTGGTTGAGGTTATTGCTGCCAAGGTGGGGTCAACCATATTTGTCAATACCCTTGACTTAGATGAAGATCAGATCACATTTTATATTTTATCAAATTAATGCAGAAAACCATGAAATTCCAAAAGGTTCACATACTTTTTCTTGCCACTGTATCTGTATTTAAATAGATATTTATATGTATTCCTCTATAGTGCCTTGTATTACACTATTGCCTATTTTATAGTGTCCCTGGAGGAATTAAATTCACAATTCATACTGGTTATCAAGACAAAATCCAAGCCATGAAATCCAAGGAACTCTGGAACTGTGGTGAGACATGGATCAGGGCAAGGGTTTCAAACTATTTCTAAAGCTTTGAGTTTTCACAGGAGCACAGTTGCCTCAATAATTGTGAAATGGAAGAAGTTTGGAACCACCGGGACTAGAGTCCTAGAGTTGTCCATCTAGCCAAACTGAGTAACTTAGAAAGAAGGTCGAAGAGACCAAGAACTCAAAGGTCACTCTGACAGAGTTTCAGAAGTTGTTGACAGAGATCTGAGAACCTGCTGGAAGGATGACCATCTCAGCATCACTACATATATCAGGCCGTGATGTTAGAGTAGCAAGATAGAAGCCACTTCAAGTAAAGGGCATATGACAGCCCACTTAGAGTTTGCCAAAAGGCATTTAAATGTCTCTGAAAGCATGAGCAAAAAAATTTGCTGGTCTGATGAGACAAAACTGACTATTTGGGCAGAGCACTATTTCTGGCGAACACCAGACACTGTTCATCACCAGGCTTATGCCATTTCTACAGTGAAGCATGGTGGTGGCAACATCATTCCCTGGGGGTGCTTCTCAGTGGCAAGGACAGGGAAACAGAACTCAGAGAGGGGTGAATGCAACCAAATACAGAAAGGTCCCTGAAGAAAACCTGCTCCAGAGACCACTTGACCTGAGACTGGGATGATGGTTCACCATTCAGCATGACAGTGAAATGAAGCAATCAGCCAAGACAATGCTTGAGTGGCTTTGGGACAAGTCTCTGACTATGCCACACTTAAACCCCACAGAACATCTGTGGAGAGACCTTAAGATGGCAGTTCACAGATACTTCCCATCCATTCTGACAGAGCTTGAAAGGATTTGCCGGGAGGGAGGGATAATGCCCAAATGCCAAATTCAGGTGTGCAATGGTTATGTAACTACTGCCAAAGGGGCTTGTACAAAGGACTAAATTAGGGGTATGAATACTTTAGTAAATAAAATTTAAAAAAAGAAAATAATAAATATTAGTTTTTATTTTTATAACAACGTTTACACTTTGTCATTACATGTAGATTGATGGGCATAAGTGGTAATTTTATCTATATACAAATAGATCTACAACACAAATGTGCAAAAGTGAAGGGCTCTGAATACTTTCTGAAGCCACTGTAAACATGGTCATAACTTAAGTGTTATGGGACTGATTAGGACTGAGATAGGGATGTCCTTGGCTCTTCTGTGTGATTCCTGTCTGGGCCCGTCACAACATTTTTTAACTGACTGGTTAAAGGTTGTGTAAATCTGATCAATTTCCAATCCAATATTTATTGTAACCCATTGTGCTCTGGGTGCACAAACTGTTGAAAACACTTCATTGTGGTCTTTTCAACCAGTAGAACTGTTTTCTGACTCAGTGTTTTGAGTGACTCAAACTCTAAGCAGCACAAAGTAAACAAACAGCAGGCGACAGCCTCAATGATATATTCACACTGACAGAACTGTCAGCAAGTGATTCATGCAAAGCTGATTTAGATTAAAAAACAGAGCTGTTTTGTCTCTAAATTAGTGACATAAACCAGGTCTGTAAAATCCTGCTGTTATGGTTCAAAACTGCTTTTGAACTTAAGCATTTTTATCATGCCATAGGTGTGGTGTAGGTACTGCATAGCCACGTACCCTACGTTGTCGCCTGACATGCATCACCCCAGAAATATAGCTACAGAGACAAAAATCACCTGAGCCATATGAGAAGGTGGCTAGTAAGGTGATCTTTGACCAGCAGGTCCTCTGCAAGGATAGTTCTAAACTAGACAGCAAAGAACACCCCTGTCACTGTGAGTTTGAAACTCTTCCTTCAGACCAGAGAGTACCCCAGTTCAAGTGCAATATGAGTAAAAACTCCTTGTTCCTTGCAATAAACCTGCTAAATTTGCACGTCATTTTGAATATTTTTTTGTTTTAGCACTTAGTATTTTTGAGATTGTTTTGTTGTATTGCATTTTGTATATCATAAATAATAGGAGACATTTTAGGACACATTTATGTACTTGGAATACTTTTTGTATTTGTGTTGTTCTTTTTGTGCTGTGTTGTTGTCTTATCTTGTACATCTGACTGCAAGCAAAGTTTCCCATCTGAAGTGAACTCAACACGTTTTGGTGATGCAGACCGCAACGACTGTGGTCTGCTTGGCTGGCTCATACCAGATCGTATGTGTCTCAGTTGACAGATATCATGTCTTGTCAAAAAAACAGCAGGAGCAGACAAATTAGTGTGCTACCTTCCCTGCCAGCTATTAATAATTAAACTGGATGTCTGCTCTCTCCTTAGTTGAAGCTTTTGGTACTGACAGTCGTGTCTCTCAGTGGCCGGAGAAGCACAGAAATGCTCATATCCTCCTCATATAGATGGTTTTAGAGAGCAGCTTCTGTAGCTTCTGTAGTTTTATTCCCTATCACTCTGTAAGTTGTTTTCTCTCTAAAGAGGGAATCTCTTCTTATTTCTCTATCACTTATCTTTATTTTAGTTATATCTGTGTTCAGTTGACTTTGAAAAAGGAGGGAGAGGCAAAGCATATCACGAGCTGAGTTCTGAGCACTGCAACATGAATACATGTGAACATGAGCCATAGCAAATCCAGGGACATTGTTTAAACTTTCCTTCTTTTTTCAGGCTTTTTAGGTAACTTTAAAATGGCATTTGTAAAGAGCTCAATTATTTATTTATTTTTAAGTAGTGTGGCTGTGTAAAGTTGCCTCATTTCAAATGAGTATTTTTTCTCTTTTTTTTTTTAATCAAGGAAAATCTGGGAGTGTATACCCAATACAACTGCAAATCCCCAAATCTTCTCCCTCCGCATGTCAGTGGTGTTCTAAGATTCAGCTCTGTTTACATTTGACTTTCAGTTCATTTTGGTTTTGGGATTTTGGGGCGTGCTCAGATGCTACAACCAAAGAGTATTTTTAAGATTAACTCATAAAGAACCTTTTCTGTTCAGAAGCAGCAGTTCTATGTATATCACAGCAAGTAGAACATTGGAAACCAGTTTTGATTGCCTTCTTTGATGAGTTTTTCAATAGACCTTAGATCTTTTTGGCTTACCAATGTTTGATTGCCACAGTTTATTCTTAAAAGTTGATTGTACAAAAAATCTTCACCCAACCTTTTTTTCAGTCTAACACTTTCAGTAATCTAGAAGTGGAGACATGGAATGATTTTTGGACCTGTAGTTTTGTAGTAAACATCATTTCTTGTCTTGTTTCTTAATTGGAACTTTCTGTTCACTGACTGGTAGTTAATTGAACTTTGTCTTGAGAAAACCTTGCTTTCCTTAGGCATAAGCTGACCACTATGTGATTGTCTGCACCAGAGAATATTACACTTAAAGACTGAGTTGCCCTCTCACCTGTATTTGTCAGGAAGATTTACGGGCCTTTATCACCTGCCTGCCTGGGTTAGATTATGTAACACATGTGGCCATGGCACAAAATCATTACTGTAAATAATCGCTGTACTGTGATCAGCAAACATGTCACATGATAGCTATGCATGTGGAAGGGAGGTGACTTTGAGTTCTCTTCCATTGCATCTCTCCTGTCTATTTAAACTGAACTAAACAAAAAACTGGGCAGATGCAGTGTTCCCCAGTGGAAGTACTCCTAACAAAACTTGACTGAAATACAAACAGCCATACGGAGTTCTTCCTTTTGACTGATTGAAACAGCATCTGAGTTGTATCTTTGTCTTTGATCACATCCATACTCAAATCATTTCTGTTTTGGCCCTCTGTCCACACTTCAGGCCCTGATCTAGTTTGTGATTCTGCTTAGAGTAGGCTGGGTGTCTTTATATGCAGACCTGTTAAAACAGGTGCAGTTAACATGAAGGGCTGGTGCGCACTGAAATTTTGACCCTGCAACTCCACTTCCATGTCAGCCTGTTTTCAGTTTAAATAAGCAAAACAAAATGCACACTGTCTGGTCTTTGGGGCAGAACTTTACCTATGGCTTCCTAATCATCTGTAATTAAAAGGAATTGGGTGTCTGTCTTAACGGGTAAGATTATTAAATCTGAATCTGAATTATTGAAACTGAAGGGTAAAATGACTACCAACTATGGCAGCATGGTCGGCAGCAAATATGCAAAGTAATTAGTAATTTACTGTCCTTTGGGAATGTGTCCTTTCTGAACGATACTTGAGGTAAAACAACAAACAAGAGCATTAACTGACCTCTGTGACTCCTTACGATTGATTATCCTTTTCACTTGCGTTTTCCTGTACCTCTGACCCTTCTCCCTGCAGACTACTGTGCTAGTAAGTTTGGAGCAGTAGGTTTTGCAGAGTCAGTGGGTCTGGAGCTACTGGCAACTGGAAAAGATGGCATCAAGACCACCATTGTGTGTCCGTACTTCATCAACACTGGAATGTTCGATGGATGTCAAACCAAGTAGGTCTCTTTTCATGATTTCATCAACAAGCTCAACAGCAGAATATTTATAATATAATAAATAAAGTTCCCATTGTGGCAAAATTAGGTTATTGCAATGGCAATAAGTCAATAGTAAAATAGATTAAAAAGCAGTTATAAAATAGAAGTATGGTTAAGTGTAAAGCTAAATAATGTGTTGGGATTACCATCTCAAATTTCTCTGTAATCTAGTTTATAGAAAATATATATTTGACATTCATGTCCTTCTGTTTCATGTTAAACAAATGAATAATAAATTTTTAAATATATGTTATGAATAAGAGTTAGCAGATCATTCTGTTTGTGCCACAGAGAAAAATTACAGATGCAAAAGAAATGGATAAAACACATTAATGCCCGATAAAGTCTGTCTGATATGTTTCATTTATAAATTGCTATGAACTTACTGACAGCAGTGATGATTTTTGTCCAGTAATGTCTATGCAATAGAGGCTACAGAGGGCAAACATTTATCACAATGGTCACCTCTATTCCTGGTGATTATCAGATGCACTTTTTAAAATGTAGAGGTATGTATGATTTTGCAATAATAATAATAATGATAATAAGCAAAGCAATGTTCTGCCTCAGACATAATCATGGAAAGCACTGGTTCTGCTGTTTATGCCAATTTCTTTGTCTTACCTGTCACTTGGTTATAAAAACAGTTTTCTTGCCAGCATAGGTTACCATGTTGATTTAATCAGACTAAAAGTGAGCTCCACTTTGCGAGTTAACCCCCTTATCCTGCTTCATGATCTGCTCAGTAGTTAATGTTAACTAGCCAGCAGCCTGCAGAAATCATGTTTTGATGTCTTGTCAAGAAACACAAGTAGCAGGAGCAGACAGATTAGTGTGCTGCCTTTTCTGGTACTAGTGATAATTAAACTGGATGTCTGCTCTCTCCTTAGTTGAAGCTTTTGGTACTGACAGTTGTGGTTAGGTGTATTGGCACCCACAATGACATCCCTAACATTATTTCTTAGGAGAGCTGCAGCTATGAGGTCACCAGTTTTTCAGTCATCAGCACTAATCACATTTCAAATGATGCCATAAACTATAATTATGATGCTTCTTTGATCACAGTCAATAATGCTCTCTTTGGATCACTGTGGTGGCTTCAAATGATTGGCTATTATCACCATAGCTTAGCTTGGCTTGGCTTAAATGGACCATTCACACAAGTTATCTCCATCTCTTTTCAAATAATGTTCTCTGTTCTTTTTTTTTTCTTTATGTAGAAATTCTCCATCACTGTTCTCAGTCATTGGCTTTAATAATCACATGGCCAGTGTTAATACTCTCATATAGATTTTCTTGTCCTGGCTTTATTGAGGGAGGTGTATGTGTTTCTGTCTGGGTGTAACAGGCCATACAGAAAGTCATTAAGCAGTGCTTGCTCTGGGCTTTATATCCTGGCCAGTGCACAGAAGACTGGCATGAGATTGACTAACTTGCCATAGCAGAGGAGAAGAGGAGGTGAACGAGGGAAGAGGAGTAAAGAGGAGGGTTGAAAATTATAGTTTATGTAACTTGGCAATTCAATTACGCATAAAGTCTTATTTGTAATGACAGCCCTGAAAGCCACGGAGCTCCAGGGGGAAGAAAATGAAATGAAAATGAATCAAGGAAATGAAACAGAATATAAAAAGAGTGGGACTGAGAGAAAGATGAAATGTAATATTTTTATGGAGCGTGAAATAGAGCAGTAGGGTTACAATACACCGAGAAAGCCAAGCCTTTATTTAGTTTTTAGGTTATTAGTGGAGATGAGCCTCCATTTCTAATTTTTCCTTTAAGGTTTGTCATCATCATTTAGTGTGGAATCTCCCTGTTTTCTTGTTTGCTCATTTTTGTCATTGCTGCTGTTTGCTGCAAACTCAACTCTGTGAAAATGATTTCAGTGGTTCAGGTGCCATGAAGACCTCAGTAAACCTCAGTACGTTCAAAACTTTGCTTCTTGCTCAACTTGCATGCACTGCAGAGACCACATCTCATCAATGCCCCAACATCTCCACTAGCTTCTGGTCAGAATCATAAACCCCACAGACCAAGCACTGAGACTGGAGCCTTTAATTCAGGGTTCATATGGTTATGAAAAACCTGGGAACGTAAAGGGATTAGAAAAATGTGTTTCCATTCTTGCAAGTTTTCTAAAAAAGTTAAATCACAAAAAGTTTTAGAAATGTCATGGTGAAAATCAGTTTTGACACTGTTGCACTGTAACATCTATTTTACGATGCGGCCTATTAGCTAGTTCTGAAAACAGTCAACACACAAAATGTGGATGCTATGGAAAAACATATTGTATGTTGAACATGGCCTGTTGAGAGGCCTCTGGTGGATTTACACCACAGGTCAGATGTCCACTGAAAGAGTTGAGAAAGTGTCTTCAGTTAGTCTACGCTTCATTAGACAGGTAACAAGCAATTTTACTTTTGTGCGTTTTGTGCTTCAGTCACATATTGTGAAACGCATAATCTCTTTCACTGTCAAGTGCGCTGTCATTTTTCTTTTACATCACCTGCAAACTTTACATTGAAAGAGATCCCTCCATAAAATAACTTATCAACAGCCCAGTGACAGTTATATTTGGCAGAACAAAGAATATATTTTTGTGTTGTCAACTGACTTGTGGGAGATCTTAATAAAAGTATGTGGAATCAGATGCACTTCAAATAGTAACAGACAAATTCACAACCAACAAGTACACAAGAATAGTTAACTATTAAATACTTAAAAGTTTAATAGATAGATACAATTGTTTACATTTTCAAGTGAATTCTACACATTGTCAGCCACACCACTTCAGCCAGAAATAGCAGAGGTCCAGCAGCCAGGCTGCTGGTGTGGTGTGCAAAATATCTTCCAACCCTTCCTCATAGCAAGGAGACCTACAGTGCACATCTCCACTGCCAGAAAACAATGTAACTGAACACCAAAAGGCCTGTCACAAGATCTACTTTTGTTGGACAATATATTGTCCCAGAAATACCTGCATTAATAGATAATGTGATGTATATGCAATTTCTTGTTGTGTGGTACATGTTTGATGTCATATTTCCAACTTACTCCACCAGTGAAATTAAACATCATCATCTTATTTAACCAAACTGTAACCATGGCACGGAGAGCTTCATTTACATGTATCACTTTTCACATTGGGGCTGCTGTGGCTCAGGAGGTAGAGCGGTCACCCACCAATCAGAAGGCTACTCTAGTCCAGTGCCAAAGTATCCTTGGGCAAAATACTGAATGTGTGTGTATGTGTTACTAAACGTGTAGAACAGTTGCTGTATGAATGGGATGTGGGTGAATGTGACCTGTAGTGTGAAGCACTTTGAGTGGTTTGATATGACTAGAAAAGCGCCATATTATTTTACTTAATAATTAAAAGACAAAAGTTATCTATTGTCACTTTAACTTTTATTTTTATATTTCCTTATGTTTGGGTCAGCTATCCCGTGGTGGTGGGGCAAAAATATCAAGGTGTTCTGTAACTAATTATATAATTATGGATGCCCCCACTTAGTACTGAAATGCAACGCTGTTTAAAATTTAATTTCAAAGCTATTCTCCATCAACAGCAGCACTCAAAGGGAACAGAGTGAACGTACATTAACCTATATTTATCATTCAGACCTGCATGTGTCACATGCCTGGCCACCACAAAGAACATTTACTGTTTCTAACTTGTTGTAAAATTTATGCAAGATATACTCATGGAAGTGGAAATTCAAATTGTTTGAAAGCAGTGTTATTTTCAAAACATCTGCCTGCAGGCTTCTGGATCACAGACCTACAGTGAGCTGGAAAGTTCACTGATGCTAAATAACGTTCAGTTGTGATAAAGATTTAAGACTATCAATAAATCAGTCAGCCATCAACAGCATCCTCCTACTTTACAGTTGGATCATTTATTTTGCAGAGTGCATCATAATCACTGCTCAAGGTGCTGATCCTGGGACAGCCAGGGTGCCTCCCCTTGGTCTCATAGGAGATTGTAATAATACTAATTCTAGGTTTTGTGCATTTTCAGAATCAGAATCAGAATCAGAATCAGACTTTATTGCCAAATAAGTTTGCACATACAAGGAATTTGTCTTGGTATATTGGTGCTAAAGGACAGTTATAGTAAAAGAAAAGAGTGAAGAGCAAGAAGCAAGAACTACTGTATATTTACAAGGAACATAAATATACATAATTAAAAAGTAAAGTGTAAAGTATAAAGTGTAAAGTGTAGAGTGCAATATAATATTACCTCTTATTATACTCTGTATCTGTGCCCGACTTCAAATCTCCAACAAGCCTAGCTATATGATTCAGGCATCATGTAACTGATGGACATTCTGATGTCATATTGTATCAGGCCACAATATAATCTGATCTAATTCCTATTTATTTTATTATTTTTAATCTGTCATTGGGCAATAAAAATTACTGGATGTCCGTGCCTGTTTCACTTATTCAGTTACAGTAGTTATAACTTCGTGGTCACCGTGCGTCTTTGACAGCTCAGTTGTAAAAGGGTGGTGCATCATGGACACAGCTCTGTGCACGTCAGCAAGCACTTTAATTCACCAACAGTCGTAACGGCCGTCTGGATGAAGCATCATGATCTAATTTATAGTTATTTTCAGGTTAGTATTTGTAACTGTTTGGGTGGCAAGAGAGCTGGTGACCAGCTGTTGTAGTAAATTACTGAGCCTTAAAACATATGGTCTAAAATATAAAACTATTTATTTGTTAGGTGTTATAGGCAGATTTCTGTCTACAGTAGGAACCAGTGAATTTTGCCTATATAATGCAAACTAACTATCTTTAAACCCACACAGACAGATGGATAAATGGAACAAAGCGAAGAAGCCACTAACTATGGTGGACACAGGAACACAAAATAATGCCAGAGGTCTTTTTGGTGATGGTAGACTGCTAGACATTAGACTGGCAGTGTCTTTCTATTTTTACCTATCCATAGAAACACACACAACACACACCATTGCAGGGTCGTTGTGGTACATTCCGGGATGTCCTGGGGTCAGATTTTAAAAGTGTTTGGAGACTTGTGTCCATCTTTATTTCTGTCTTCCTGCCTTCATCCATCCAACAGGCCCCTGAAGCGAAAAGGACACATGCTTTACGCCAACACTGAACACCTGGCCTGTCACTTCCTACTTCTCACATTTGTACACTGAGGTCCTTAAAATAACCACAAAACGTCATAAAAACATAAAAAGTTGTCTGTGCCCTTCGTCGTCGTACGCAAGTGTCCTTCCTTGGATAAGTGGTTGCATGTGCATCCTTTTTACCTTACCAGACACCACTGGATCTAAGAGTCAGTTCCCTGATATGTTTTTCCTGCAGTGGTAAATTTCCTGAAGGTTTAACACTGCTCTTTGGAAACTGTGGGTGTCTTCTCATTAATATCAGGTCATTTACACACATCCTGAGCTATGTCATTGATCAGTCTTCATTTCTGGTTTTATTTGTTCTTTTTTATATCTTTGGAGATATTGATATCCTCTTTGGGTATAAATCACAGATTCCAGAGTTATGACTCCAAGAAGAAGTGTGATTTTTTATGCATATTGCAGCAATTGGGTGCTAAATGTTTTAAAGGTTTTTTTGTTGTTGTTGTTTTTGCCTGCTTGAAGCGTGAGCTGAGTGTCATAACCTCCACTGCGGCTGCAACAGTTGAGCAATTAGCCAAACTACAATAACTAACTTCATAGCCTCTCCCTGCCACCCCACCCCCACCCATTCAACTCTCCCTAATGCTTTTAAAAAACCCCTCTGATCTGATCTAAATGATTACATGTACATTAATTGGGTAAGCTAGCCATGAGCCAGAGGTATACCAAACTATGTCATCTCTTGTAGGGCAAACGGGAAACTTACTATTTGTTGGTATGTGGTTTACTGTTAGTAGTTGGATTTTTTTCTTAATTGTTTTTCTTGTTTTCATCAGGTGGCCAACACTGCTGCCAATCCTGAATCCAGACTATGTAGCCAAGAAGATCATCCATGGTGTGCTTACAGACCAGGTCTACCTACTGCTGCCCAAGAGCATATACCTCATTGCTGCTCTCAAGAAGTTAGTGTCTACTTTTTTACATATCTGCACTGACATTGCTCACATCTCTCTACATACAGAACTCATTGTCACTGAGTAGTTTATATCTCCTGAGTCAATAGTGTAATCATTTTAGAACCACAGTTAGAAAAGACAGTAGTTCATGTCCATTATTTCTACTCCTCTTTTATTCTCCTGACCTTTGTGTCAATCCTTGAAGTTTCACTAGTAACTGATTCTAGGCCATGGCCACATTAATGTAGACTGATCTGAATGCTACTAACATCAAACTTGGTTCTGCCACACTGTCATTGTTAGATTATAAAAGCTTTAACATCCTCACAGAAATAATAGGATCCCTTTTTTCTTTGGTTTGTACAGGAAAACATCAAAATTGTGTATTACAGCCATCATTTAATCTGTAGTGGAGTTCAACAGTGGGACAGGCTATGTTTATATAATAATTTTGCTTGGTCTTAACAGGCTGATACCTGGATGGTAATGATCTGTGATATGTATATTGTATATTGAGTTTCATAAATAGCCTACCAAACAATACAGATTATTTCATCAACAGATCTGTCTGTATACTGTCTGGATCACAGGTCATAAATACTATCTGTTAACTGTCTGTACCAAAAATAGATAGCAACATAAGGACAGTACCTGCATTGTAAGTATTGTATGAAACAAAACAAGTAACAAAGCGGTTGCAGATGACAGAACCTGCATTAATTAATTATTTGTCAGTAGAATAATAATAATCTGAACGCTGACAGATTATCGCTTTATTAAGTTGATATAGCAAACATTTGTGTATTTACACATCCAGCACAGACAGCAACATCATCATTCATTTAGAACTGTGCCTGTGACCACCTGAGTCTAAGTCCTATATTCATTCTGTAGCGTTGGGTGCAAGCAAAAGATGATTTTTTTAGTGGGTTTGCCACAGCGACACCTTTCACATCACACATTGTTATTGAGATAAAAAAAAAAGATTAATTGCATTAATTGTTATATGTCTACATGTAGACAACATGCTCTTTAGTTGATACCTAAAGGAGTTAGTGAGTTTATAATACACTGACTTTAGATTTGACACAGGTAACCCATTGCTGATTCTTCTACTATCATGAATACTGTTGTTGTGCATGTGGCTCATAAGTATTCAGTGCAACTACAAGCAGAGTCAAAATACACCTGACTTTGTAGTGTGATGGTGGAGGCGTCCAACTTTAGTGTAGCATGTTTGTGGATTGAAGCTTAACTCTGGTGCTACTGACTGTTATACTCAGATGAATTTTAGTTTAATATCTAGTCTGTTTCTGTTGTTGAATAGTAGTAATATTAAGTAAACAGTATGAAGTACTTAATTCATATAACTGATGAATGTACAGTATAGCACTTGGAGTTCTGAGTAACATATGTGACTGCCCTCAGACCAGTATTTTCTTTTTTCATAGCCTTGCTCAGCAGTGAGACACATATCCCCATCACCTGCTTCCTGACATGACCCTAAGTTTTCAGGTCAAATGAAGGATCAGAGGTCAGCCTGAATAGAACATGTGGTCTAAATTTACATTGTAAAGCTTGTAAATCATCTTCATAGCTATGACATTTATATCCTGGAAATATAATGGAAAAGATTGCTCATTATCGCTAATATAAGAAATGCTTAACAAAGGGTGCTACCAGATTTTGGTCCCTCTGTATGGTAAGCCTTAATGTTTTCTGACTTGTTTACCTATTTTTTTTGCGATGGTCTCATTTAGACACACTACTTAAGTGTTTTGTTGGAGTTAATGTAGCAAATTGCTAATAATGATACATGCTTATAGGTGTTCATTTCCCAAATAAAATTCTCAGTGGTTTTAGCTATAGTTGTAATGGTGTTCACTTTGTTAGTTGATGAATACAGCAGCAGCTAAAATAAATAGCAACTACAGGACAATACTTTCGCACTGATGCCTGTGTTCTGTTGGTGCTCAAAACCACATTGGGCATGCATTTGATCTATGTAAGAGCCTTAGTGATTAGACCACAGAAAGTGTTTCACTTCATACTGACATGAACTGATTAATGTTTTTACTGGTGTGCATGGGCGTTATCACCCTGGAATATTGGTGCACTGTAAGTTAACATTACATTACAACTTAGATCACTTGGCCTTGTACCCATGCAGAGATTAAATTAGACCCACTGCCCATACCATGTTTAATATGTAGGTGGGTTGAAGGCATCCTTTGGCTCTCTCCAAATGAAAGCCAGTGTGAGTGTGGCAAACAGAGTTAAGGATGACTCATCCAAACATTTTCCATTGACCAGAGTTCTGTGCCTGTTACACCAGGTTATGTGTTTTTGTGCGTTGGCCTTGGTTACAATTGGTCATGTAATGGCAGCCCTGCCCATGAATTGCATGTTGCTGTTTATGATGTACAGTTTTTATTGAGATGGGTCACAGATGTGCTGATTCAAGTGGTAATTTTCAGCCTGTACCTCTCTGCCATTAACCATCTCCAACAACAACCTCTGTGTCTATCTGTGTTGTTGAGCTTTTGTTTGTTACCACTGTTCTTTAAGCCAGTGTAGTTGGTCCATGTTTGGTGTGTCTTGTCATGATGTTTGCAATTTGTTCCCTTGGCATATTAAATATCTGTTTGTTTGTGCAATTTAGACTCCAACTATGGGTCAGTTTGAAACTTTGTTAGGTGTTGGATGTTTTTATTAAACCCTTTTCATTAGATTGCTTTTCTATTTTATATTGTATCACCTTACTGCTAATTGTTAACAATCCTGACAAAATTTGAAGCTGAATTTCGAATTGCAGTTTGGTTTATTTTAAAGCTAAAATTCTTCCTCTACTCATCAACTTTAACTGCATGGAAAATTTGCAGTAATCTTTCCATTGCGGATTTTCAGTGTGTTTTTTAATTCTTTAGGTGCTGACTGTCAAATCATTGCAACCACTTCTTGTATGTTTGAAAGAGACAAGTCTCCTGCAGGCTCTTCATCCAGTTGAATTGAGTTTATTTTGAAGGGTACATAAATCCTGAGTACATAAATTAAAGCAAAAGGCCCCCAGAGGGAGTGGTTTACAGTGATTTTGTAGGAAGTTTGTAGGCATGATGTGGTGCAGAGTGCCCTAAAACCTGCTAGTGTTGGATGCTCTATGCTTGCCTCCCTTTGACCCTCCAGTGCAGGCAGGGCTTAGATGGGTCTCAAAAGCCTATTTCTTCTTGCCATTACTTCAGCAAGCATGTCAGTGAACTGAACGGTCTGTCTGTGAGCTAGTCATGTCTGAGGTGGAACTCTGATAACTCAGGTGTCACGACATATGTAACTGTACACACTGTAAATTTCCCCATTGTGGGACTAATAAAGGATTATCTTATCTTATATTCTCTGATGACACCAGGTGATATAACTTCTCTTAGATCATCTAGGGTCACAAGTGACATTGTTAGCATAGAATACGCAGCCTGCGTATGCGTGAGACAGAGATCCAGTACATAAAGCACCGCCTCTGGTGGTTATCCAGGATTCATGGAACTGTAGTTGACTTCATAACTTTCATTTTATTCATTTTTAAGACTAGATCTAGGACTAGACCTAAGACTAGAATCTATAGCCATACTAGTGGCTCACTGAGGCTGTAATGCTCATTGTGAAGAAGCTGTTGATCGTCGATCATGAAGTGAAAAGATATAAGACAGAGAAGCAAGGCAGGGATCAACATCCTCTAGATGCTGTATGAGAAATATGATTTGAATTTTTAGAAAAACAAGTGCAATCAATATCAGTGACAGAATTTGGAATGTACCAGGTGTATCCACTGCCATCAGTCCTTTGAAAAGAGATACTGTATCATGATTAATTGAAATACAATGCCTGCAGCTATGACAGAAGCAAAGTCAGATTTGAATATTTTATATATTTCTTCCCTGTCCTCATCTTGTCCCTCCATCATCCTCTTCAGTGTTCTACAGTGGAAAGTGACCTCCTTACTTGGCTCTTACCTGGGATTGTCAGTCGAAGCAGACTGCCACACTAACCTCAGTCTGCACCGCAAATTGCACTAACACACATTCAACGTTACAACAATGTTTATCTGCAGACATTTTGAACAACTTCTCTACACATCTGCCTATCAAAATGAGGGCAATTAGGTAGCTCCAAGGTCTACAATGATGGTTGATTAAATGTTTTGTGTCTTGTGTGAGGATGAGGAAGTCAGGACTGAAATGTCATCAGCAGTGTACTCCAAACAAACTGAAGTTGGCATGTACCCAGACTATATGCTACCATAGCTCTGTACACGTCACATCTGTTTTCTTTGTTTGTTTACATCCATGCCAGATAGACAAAGTTGAGAGTTGAATTTACAAGAAATAAAAAGAATACAAGCAAAAATACTGGATGGACACTGCAAATCCTGGCAACTTTGTATTGTGTTTTTTTTGTTCTTGTTGCAAAGGTATTATTTTCACCATCAACATGCAAAAACTAATTTTGTCTTGAGAATGCTTAAAGATGATGAGATCTGGGGAACACAGCAACATCTCTACAATCCATGTCTGGTGGATTAAGAAACGTAGTCAGTCAGGTTATGAACCAAGCCAACAGTTTATCCGCAATAGTTTATATAGTCTGTTCAGATTATTTAAGCCTTTTAAATATGCAAGTAAAATTGAATATTTCTGAATAGATGATTTTAACTCCAAACTACCCAAGAAGTAATATATGGAAGGAGTTTCAATTCAACAGCAAAGATGGAGAAATAATTAACAAAACTAAGGTTGTTTGCTGCCTAAATGTAACTTGCTTACCTTAACATGACTACCACAACAAATCTGTAGTCTAGTGTTAGCTTGCCAGTGAATTGAAGCAGCCAAAGCACTGTCAAATGTTATGACTGATAGAAATGGACAAACAATAAGAAAAAATGTTGTAATAAATCAGAATTATCCTTTAAGGTCTTTGTCTCTAGTACTCAGACTTTGTATAAACTTTGTGTCAAGTATGGAGAGCACTGTTTTTATATTGGTTGTGGCTTTAGCAAGCAACACTCTCTCAGCCTGAGGACACCTTTTCAAAGTGATGGTATTGCCAGGGTTATTGTTCTCTATCGATTCATGGGGACAGTTGTAGAACGGAGCTGACAGCAAGGTTCATTTTGACCTCAGACTGTTGTGTGCATTTAGATACTAAAGGATAACGCTGGGATTTTTAACCTGAGCCTGATTTTCCTAAGTTTTTTTGTTTTGTTTTGTTTTGTTTTTTTTTGTTTTTTTTTTGACACGAATTCATAAAATCAGTGCAGTATTGAGCAAGAATGGCATGCCTGGCAGCTGCAAAACAGCCCCGCAATGTAATCATATGGGGCTATTTCCACCAAAATAATCCACTAAAATACTTGTTTTTGCCACTGACAGGCTCAGATTGTTATTATATTTATTCAGATCCTTCACATAAGTAAAAGTAAGACACAATAACTGTTGACCAGCAACTCCCATGCTTTGTGAGGTAAAATTACAGTTTTTGTCAATAGAGTCTGATAGTGATATAACAGATTTTTGGTTAAATGAAAACAATCTTACTCTTTAACAAAAATGTCTATCTCTGTAGTAATCCTATCCATAATGTTGTCAGATATTGAACAACAAACCAAGCAAAAACAAGCACTTTAGTGGATTTACTTTGATGTGGAAAATAGCCCCTTAGGATTCCATTAAAGTGCTATTCCCCAGCTGCAGGGTACATAGTTCTTGTTCAATACTGCACCAATTCCAAGGATTTCTGTCCCTATCAACCATTTACACCCAAAAACATGGATAAAAAATGACCCAGGTTCAAAAATCCCAGAATTATCCTTAAACAGCCTTCACTATTAACCAGATACAAACCCAAACCAGTTTGTAATGTCACCAAGAGACAAACAGTACAGGAAAACTGACTTTTGTAGATTTGTGACCTCAAGCAGCTTGAGGGTGTTTTATTGTTTGTTTGTGCTCCGACAGGCTTGTGTACAGTGGAATGATGATATGGACTGTAAAGCTCACATGTTCGGAATATCTGTCAAGCCAGTTGTCATTATCTGTAGAGTAGCTACAGGTGATGTGTTATCATGACTCTCAGACAGGTTCTCTGGTTTTGAAAGAGCCTCTACAGATTTTCATTGAATGTTGGTCAGTTGAATAAATGGTCTGTTATTTTTCACACTGCTTACATCCAGTAAGTTAAGATTTAAGCACTAAAATGTGCTTGATTATTGTGTCTTGTAAGGCTAACATAGAAAAGTGTTTAATAAAGATTTGTCATGAATTGGAATTCTATTTTATGACTTCATTCTCACATCTCATCGGCTACAGTTGTGGCATAGGTGTGTTTAACATTCAAATGATTTTGAATGATAATTTGAAATGATTTTTTTATCTAGTAGCACTTAAACTCATAATGATTCTATTATATTATAATAATAGAAATATTAGAAAAGAGTAACATCTTAATAGGGATGTAATGTGTTACTGAAAGGTCTCTGATTTCTTGATCAGACTTTGTAGGGGGGAGTAAATGAGCCCTCCCTCTTAACTGCTGCTGCAAACTACTGTTGAGGTGCCTCTGAGCAAGGCACTGAACCGTCACCTGATCAGCTGAAACTCTTTGGTGACTGTTGCTGTCCCCAAGAAGAATTATGTCTGACTCCAGTTATGATAGTACATTTTTTAGAAATATGATCAATACATTGAATGGAGTTGTAATCTGTGAATTCACCCAACAAGAGTCTACAGTGGACAAAGTAATGAAAACTGTCTAAATGTGTTTAAAATTCTCCTTCTTAAGCTTCACAGATTATTGGAGGTTTTCATCATTGGATGCCACTTAAACTATCAAAGAGATAAAAGCTACAGGTTAGCCTCATCCTTAACAGCAGCATGTTTACCCAAATGCACACAGGCCTCAGAAAGAATCACTGTGGAGGCTAGAGCTGTGTTTTTGCATGGAAACAGAGTTAAGAGGTGGAGTGGTGTAAGGTTGATACTGTTTGGATTGACACCAATTAATTAGAGGCGAAGGCCATGTGCAGCATTCTTTTGATAACCTGCAGCTCCACCATGAAAGACATATTGACTGAGCACAACACACTGACAAACAACAGTGGATGTAATCGTGTATGTAAATAGATATTTCCTCTACTATTGTTACACATTTCCCAAATTCCTCAAGCAGAAAATAGTGTACATATCACTGAATACATCTCTTCAGAATCTCTAGAATTCACTATAGCCTATTTATAGTGTCCCTGGAGGAATTTAAGATCCAGGTCTGTCAGAATATCTTCAGCTCTGGAAATGATGCACAGCTCTACTAGTACAGTGGCTCCAGAAAGTATTCACACCCCTTCACACACTTCATTGTGTTGTAGATTTAATTGTAAATGGAGAGAATTGCCATTTTTGCCCAGTCTGCACTCTATAACCCATACTGACAAAGAGAAAACATGTTTTTTGAATTTTTTGCAGAAATACTAGAAATCAAAAGCTGAATTCTTTCATTAACAAAGGTATTCAGAACCTTTGCTATGCTACTTCAGATTGCATCCTATGTGCTTTGATTATCTTTGAAATGTATCTAGAATGTGGCAAATTGACTGGACATAGTTTATAAAGTCACACATCTGTATATATAAGGTCTCACCATTCACACTGTATGTCAAAACATGCTAAAAATCACACCATGAAGTCTTAAAAACTCTCATAGACCTCCGCCATAAAATTGTGGTGAGACATAGATCAGGGTACTGGTATCAAACCATTTCTAAAGCAGGAACACAGTGGCCTCAATAATTGTGAAATGGAGGTATTTTACAACCACCGGGACTCTTTGTGGAGTTGGCTGTCTGGCCAAACGGATGAAGGGCCTTGGTCAGGAAGGTTACCAAGGACCCAATGGTCACTCTAGCAGAAATTCAGAAGCTCCCTGTGAGAACCTGTGGGAAGGATCACCACGTCATCAGCAGGGTCTTATGGTACAGTGGCTAGGCCCAAAGCCACTTTGAATAACAAGCATATAAATTAATGTTTAGAGTTTGCCTAATGCCGTTTAGAGGACTTTGAGCGCATGAGGATGATCTTGAACTCATTTCTCATCACATAGCATGTTGAGTCAATGTATAACAGGAAAGTTACAGAAATCACATTCCTGTTCCTCTGTAGTGTCTTCTTGTGTTCAGATGTCCAATAAAACAGACTTTTGAGGTCATCATCTGAGAAAAGTCTTTCTCCAGGTCTATTCTATTTCTGTAGTCTTTGTTTTTTTCATTTTTCACCTAGCACAGTGAATAAGCCTGGTTGACACTGTGCCTGCTAACATTGACTCACATTCTCGAGCATTACCACAAATTGATAAATCCCACATTCTGCTTTGAAATGGTCATGAGCACAGTTATGACACTGTGTGTAGGCAGTTTTGATAAATGAGGAAACGTAACCTGAGGCCATCTCAGCCAGACCTTTTTTATATCTTGATCAGTGTGCAATGATTCACTGAGCAGTGTCAGGGCGTGTATGGACCTTTTTCATTTTTCACTTCACTTCTAAAAGCATCCCCCTTTAGTCTATTTTTCTTCCCTAAATGCCCTCCATTTGTTTATCTCATTATCTTTATACACATTTAGTAAAGTGTCTGCTGACTCTCTGCAGGTGTAATCAAGTTCAGGTCCAAGTTCATTTATTTATACAACCTTTTATCACAAGCAGAGGCTTTAAACAGAGGAAATAAACAAAGGAATGAGACAAGAACAGGAAATTAAAAGCAACCTACCCAAATCAATGAATCACATAACTAGAGAACAGAGGATAATAACAGACCAATCTAGGCATAGATGGAAAACAAGGAAACAAATGTGAGAAAGTGTGGATGGTTCAAGTCAAAAGGAGATCCCTGAGGCTGACTAAGCGCACAGTAGGAGCTGGGCAGAACATTAGAGTTCACATAATGGGAATAGTGGCAATCAGTGTGAAGGTTTATGAGACTGGAAACTTAATATTGCTTAATATTGAATTAGTGCAGAGCCTTGGCTGTAGAGATGCAGAATCCATAACTGGTGTTAATAGGAGAGAGTATTTGTGTGTGTGAATTCATAGATTCCAAAAATTTATTTTTATATGTTCTTGATTATTTTTTTCTCATTATTTGAAAGGAACAGAATGTAGTCCATAGTCCCAGTGATTGTGGGACTTTTTGCTTCCCTCGGCCGGTAAATGCCTGACTGGTGATCCAGCCTTGGGTTTCAATATATATGATATATAACATATCCACAAATTTCTAGTCTCTCTAATTGTACTGTGTGTTCTCCCACATCTTAAAAAGTGAGGATACGTTTTGGATGACCAATGTCTTACACCTGCCTCATCTCACCTTCATTTTAAATCTTCATTATCTCTTAGCAGATTGCTTTAGGGATGGGGGGGGAAGAGAGACTGGGTTCTTCTACCACTTTGCATTGATTCATGGTTTGAAATAAAAGATTATCTAACATTATGAGAATAGTTTTCCACAGTTTTAGCATTGATCTCCTTTAACACTGTTGGAATATCAAAAGCAAAGCAGCAGTCTTTTTCTCAAATATTGTGTCCATACAGCATTGTGAATAATGGTGGATCTCGTTGGTGCTTTCATTGTAGAGGAGAGGGTGTTCTTCGATGCTGGGGTCATAACATTAGTAACACCACAGAGATTCCCACCCCTAGTTGAGGCATTCCTGCAACACAGGATCTGTTAAAAACTGGTCTAAATAGCTTCAGAGGCCAGCTAGTTCTCTGATGTTTTTTTTTATGCTTTTACTTCATGACAGCAAAGCAGGAAAACATTTAGATTGTCAACCTGCATGTTTCTGCCACAATGACAGAAGCATCACTGAATGGATCAATACAGTGTGGATGGATTGATGGATCTAGGAACAAAATTGCTGCACACCCAGGGAACATCTAAGGTGATCCATTTGAAAATGTTTTCAAATGCATAGTTGAGTGGGTACAAACTGGACAAACACCCAGCAGAAACAATGAACACAGACATAATATGAGAAGTAAATCAGCTGGCTGCTCTCTGTCTACTGAGTGTTTATGACCTTCAGTGGAACCAAACACAGGCCTCAAGCTGCCTTTTATATAGCTACGGCAGTTGGAGCTATCAAAGACCATCAGTTTTATAGAGATACTGGGTGTCTTTATGGCAGTGGGCACAAGTGTCTGGCTATATACAACTTATGAAGCATGATAATGTTCTTGTCAGGAGCTGTTTTTTAGCTGATGTAGAACAAATCTGTTTCAAGTACACACCACCCACAATTGTGTGATTTCAACTACTGCTTTATGTGTAGTTATATGTATAAACATACACCTTGTGTATAAATTAAGCATAGCATTTCATGGTGACTGAATGCTAAAATGAATATTTGTGGATTTATTTCCTTTTTTTACTTTCATTGGAGCTGTTTTTAATGAGCTGTCAATTCATCACCCTATTGATAGTCAGTTTATTGTCACTTAAAGGTCGATTCCACTGGTTTTGCATATCAGGACTGGTTTATTTGTGTTTGTTAATACAGTGGTAGCACTTAAAAGTGTCCTCCATCGCGGCTGGGTTGCAGCCCATCCTTGGTGTCGCCTCAATAAGCACATAGTGTCTTCCAACCTCATTGAATCCAACACGCTGTTCCCTTTTCTGCCACTAGGAGTCATAAAGTTGCTCCCTCATTTTTACTCATGTTGATGCAGAGAGGAGCCCCAAAGCAGCTTGTGAATTGTCTCGCTGTATTTCGTATAGGATCTGCACTAGATAAGTGATCATAATCTGTTTACATTTAGCTTAGATCTCTTACAACATGGCTGACCCAGTGTTAAAATAATGGAAATATTAAACACTTGTTACCTGCAGGCAAGGGAGTGAATAGTAACTGGTTGCACCTGCCTGCAGTCTGGACTGTGTGACAGTAAAGTTATCAACATAGCCATGTTTCAGATTTAACTTTCTCTGTGATCACTCATTTTAAACATTGATACAGCCTATCACACAGCTGTAGTCGTTAACCCAGTCTAGTTATTAATGGTTGACCATTGTCTCTCCACAGAGCGCATCATTTTTCACTTGCCTAAAGCAGCTTATCGGACAGCACAAAATGTCATATGAAGTTAACCTACAGTATAATTCAAGTTCATCATCTCCTTCTCCACAGTTATTTAACTATTACCAAGACATTTGCAGCTTTTTTATACATAAAACCATGCGTGTAAAACCAAATCATGTTATCATGTTATCATATTATCGGTGTGGTTTGACACACTCACCTGAAAAAGGTTCCCTTACAGTCTTTGTCTGGATATGTGATTCTAATGGGTTAGTCATGAGGTATATATAACATATAACATCAATCTTCATTATGTGGAAGCTGTGGTAGGGTGACAAAAAACTGTACATAGAGGCTAATCAGTACATTTAAACTCTGCCGTTCTGTTCCTCCTAAAACTCTAATGAATAAAATGAGGCCACATGTGGAGTATCAGTCCTTTGGCAGTCCTTTTATCATTCAGCAAATAGAAAATGGTGTTTGGAGAAGTGCAGGTCAGTAACCACTAAATCCTAATGTCTGTAGCCACGCTGCTATGTGTGTGATGTGTGTGAAGAGCTGGATTTTGGAGAGGTCTGAGGTCTGTAATCCTCTGCCAACGATTTTGTCAGAGGGATCTGAAGTAGTGCAGCAGCAAGCTGTAACTAACCACTGTGGGAGTGAGTCTGAGGTGCTCTATAATTTCTGTTTTTGTTTGTTTTGTTTTTGCTAACTTCTAGTGAATGTTTTGTAGCTTCATATTTCAGTGAGTTTAAACATTTTACACAAGATGGAATTCATTTCTGAGTCATTTATTTTATTTCAGCATCAGTTCACAGTTGAGGATTCAAGTGTGGGTGCTGAGGGGTCCTTGCTGTCTCTGAGATCATATTGATGGGCTATTAGTGGAACAACTGGATGTGTCCATACAGTTTGATAGGTTGGAACCTACTCTCTCTACATCCTCATATACTGGTTACATCTACATTTAAAAAAGGCTGCTTATCAAAATACAACAGCAACAGCCTGTAAGGGTACAGACAGGATAGTCAGATACACTTAACAATGCAATCACAACATAAAGTTTACTTTTTGCATGTAGAATCGACATTTTAACAGCCTGTGTTTTCATTTTTGGATAGACTGCTCATTGTTTCAGAGCCACTATCAAACTCTGAGCCACCACAACAATCTCTCCTCCTCCTCCCAATAGTAGCAGTTCAGTATATTTTCCATAGATTATATACATGTATATTGTTTAATGCTGAGGTAACCATGTACTGTAAACTACAGTCTACAATTATTAAATCTGGGCTTCTGTACTTCTAAATACATTGTTTCCATGTGTTTTTTCTTGCACATCAGGGCTGCACAGTGCTCAGGATTGGGATTTGATTGGACATTCATTCAGTCTGAAGCTTTTTTTTTATGGTGTTGCTGGCATGGCTTCCAGGTTCTAGGCCAAAGTTTACTGTTTGTTTTAAGTGTTTTAAATTTTTGTGTTTTTAATTTTGAAGGTAAAGTCAAATGAGTTTTTCTTTCTTTTAGAACAGCTATTCCATTTTGTCACAGCACTAGGCAGGCATTTGGATCATTTGCCTCCAAGAGAGAAGCAAACTCCTCAGTCATGAATAGTATATTTAACATGTGATCTTTCAGCAGTATCTCAGCTCCATGTCGCCAAGAAGCACACCACTTTCACTACACAATCAAGCCTATCTATCCCCCATCCTGCCCCAAACTACTCAGAGTGGTCAAAGAGCAGGCAGTAGAATGAGATGAATGCTTTTAGCTTTTAGACAGAACGCAGTTCCACAGCAGATGTATGTGAGGTCCAGGCTTCTTCATGGAGAGGTTCATCAGCTTCAGCTAGTCAGCAGACACCCACCTTGACCACCACTGTGAACAAAGGCCTTCTGATTGCTTTACAAGTGGTCTCATCTCTGTTAGACCTCTGGAGTAGCTCAGTGACTCTCTCTGTGCTGTCTTCAGTTTTTGATTCTTCTTATCTCCCCTCGTCATCTATCCCTCTCTCATCTCCTCACCACTATGTCACATCATCATCATTCTTCCTCTCTTGCTCTTTCATCACCATTCCTGGTCTTAATTCCTTTCCTATTCACATTATTTCTCTGTAGCTTTATTTTTTCTCTCTTTTCCTTTCTATTCTCAGTACCTCCTTTTCACCTGAGTTAGTCAAGAAGGTAAAATTAGTTACCTAAATGTATGTTTGTTGGTTAATACAGTAATCAACTTCTTAATGCTGATTCGCTTAGATTCATTAATGAAGTAGCATATAGTTTGTCACATTTACTGTATTTTGTTCAAATAAGTGAAATTAGAAAATATATTTTTACAAATGTTAATTGACAGTTTTTCTAGTTAAATGAGGCATTACATATAAAAGATGTCATTCTCTTTCCTATTTTCAAAAATGAATGTTCCAAAGATACGTTTTTTTCTTTCCTCTTAATTTTCTATTTTTTCTTCTCACCTTTTGTAACCTCAGGAATTTTTTAGCTTCCAATCTCATTAACTTGTGAAACATGGCCCAGGTACTGTCCCACTTCAAGCCAGATACACTCCAGTTGCCTTGAAGAGTTCTTGCTCTGCCAGTTATTTCTAGGATATTTTGGGAGCGGAGTTGTGTGAGCTTTAGGCAGACAAGTATGTATTTCACATTAACCTGTGGCGAGGGCAGCCAGTTACAATCTCACCTTTGAATATGTTGTCACTTTATGAAAACACTGCTTGCTTAAAAATTTCAGATGTTTTCAATCTTTTGTTTGTTTGTTTTGACAAATTGGGTTGTCAGAAGGTAAAGTTAAGGTTCATGCTGTTTTTTTTTCACAAGAACAGTAATTCTCCTTATTAACCTTGATAAATATGGTCTATTCTGTTAAGTGTTAATAGAGTCAAATAGTCTAAATTAAGTATCTGTAAGTCCAGAATATGTTTCCTATTCTAAAATACAAAGTGTACCATCTAATCATACCTGCTGAAGAACCAAATTAATGGATGAGCATTAACAGGAAATTCTAAAAGTTAATAAAGAAGCTAGCTGATTAATTTGATTTAGTCAAGAAATATTTCCAATTTTATGAATGTACAAAGACTGCTAAACAGAGTGAGACTGGTATTTGGAGGCTGTGAAAGATACACTGGATGTGAACTCTGGTTTCAATGAAAGAAAGCCCCATTTTCTACTACTGTACAGCAGCTACTGAGTTGGTCTCTGATAGTTCCTCAAATGTCTGCAACACACACAGTCTGCAGATAGAGCAGGTGCCAGTTTGGGAAGAGGATCATGAGGTTTTAAGAGGATCATGAAAGAAGCAGCAGCTGCAGCAGCAATGACCACTATACAGAAATACAACAATCACAAAAGAAGACCATGCTGGAGCCAGTTACCGAACTACTGCCACGTTTACCACCACACCTGCAGGCTCCACAGGCCTTTTGTGATTGACACATTACACAACATCACTGACAGATGTTTGTTTTGTCCTACACCTACACATGGCTACTTGCAAAGGAACAGTAAAAATGACTGTGCAATCTGTCCAATCTGGAAGTGAAAGATTGATCCCTAAACTCCTCTCTGTGTATAAATTATGTAATGCTCTTACTGTTCATACATGATGGTAATATACCACAATACTATTGCCCTTTCTATTCTTTTATCCAAAAACTGTACAACAGTCATGGTTTCTTTCCTGTTGATGATATTTTCTATATAGTTTCCTATATATTATTACATGGTAGAGGCATAGTTAATTCCAGACATCATTTTCTAAAATCTTTTAGAATAACTACATCCGGGCCAAATTATTTATGTGCTGCCATCCAGTGTATTCCTTCACAGCTACAACACACAACACTGGAAGTAATGCAGTGTGACATCACAGCTAGGTGGTCATCTGACTGTGATGTTGGCTGTCAGTCATGCCTTTCCAGGTTAACAGGTTATGTGCACTTGATGGTATAAAATGGCTGTAATCAGAGCCTCTTCTAAAAAAGCCCACTCTAGATCCAGATGCTTAACCAATTTGGACAGTATCTAACCTCCACTTTTCTTTCTAAGATCCTGGAAAAGCAGTTGCAAAACAGTTGTCATTTCTACAGGATAAGAGTTATTGAGGATTTTCAGTCAGTTTAGGTTGTATCACCGGCACAGAGACAGCACTCGTAAAAAGTTACAAACGACCTCCTGATAGCATCAGACAACGGACTTGTTTCTGTACTTGTCTGTTAGATCTCCAAGTGCTGCTTTTGATACGATTGACCATCATCCTTTTTACAGAGACTGGAGCACTTTATTGGTATTAGGAACTGCACTAAACTGGTTTTAAGTCCTATCTATCTGATAGGCTTCAGTTTATGCAATATTAACTACTCCTCCATGTACACAAAGTTAGACATGGGTTCTGAGGTCAGTGCTTGGACCAATCCTCTTCACTCTGTATGTTCCCTTGGGCAATATTATCAAGAAAACACTCCATAAATTTCCATTATTGTAGATGATACAGCTTTATCTGTCAATGGAACCTGATGAAACCAATCATCTAGCCAAACTCGAAACATCTTAGGGACATTAAAATCGGATGACAGCAACTTCACCCACTACTAAACTCAGATAAAACTGAAATCATTATAATTGGTCCTGAACACATCAGAAACAAACTTTCTAATGATGCTTAGCTCCATAGCGACATTGCCCTGGCTCCCAGCTCACTGTAAAGAATCTAGGAGTCATCTTTGATCAGGATGTCCTTTAACTCACACATAAAACAAACTAGGACCTTTTTCACTTTCATTAATATCACCAAAATTGAACTTTCCTGTCTCAAAAGATGCAGAAAACTAGTCCATGCATTTGGTACTTCTAGGCTGGACTTTATAATTCATCTGTTATCAGGCTGCCCAACAAGTCTCTAGTCTCTACAGCTGATTCAAAATGCTACATGCGATTACTGACAGGAACTAGGAAAAGGACCATAACTGCTCCTGTACTCTCTACATTGGCTCCCAGTCAAATCCAGAGTACAGAATTCAAAATCCTCCTCCTCACATACAAAATGTAATAGTCAGAGCTCCATCTTGCAGCAAGATCTCATAGTCCCCTAGTCCTGACACTCTGTGCTCCCAGAATCTGGTTTACTGTGGTTCCCAGAGTTTCAAGAGTAGATAGAGGCAGAGCCTTCAGTTATCAGGCTCCTCTACTGTGGAACCTTCTCCAGTTTAGGTCAGGAGGCAGACACCCTCTGCCTTTTGAAACGAACTTAAAACTTTCCTTTATTCAGCTTATGGTGCAAGGGTTGGCTCAGCTTGGACATCCCTTAGTTATGCTATAGGCATAGACTGCCCGGAGATCTCCCATGTGCACAGAGCTCCTCTCTCTCTCTCTCTCTTTCTCTCTCCCCTCTCTCCCCCTCTCTCTCCCTCAGTATGGATTCATGTCCCCATGTTACATGTTACTAACTCCAGTATCTCCCCTTTCCCGTAGTATTGTGCTCTTCGTCTCTCTCTCTTCTGTCTCTTTCACGGAGTATTTTGCCTCTGGAGCTATGAGTCTGATCTGTGATGAGTCTCCTGCTGCTCCCTACATC
The DNA here is from genome assembly GCA_033238685.1 of Lates japonicus. Taxonomy (NCBI): domain Eukaryota; kingdom Metazoa; phylum Chordata; class Actinopteri; family Centropomidae; genus Lates; species Lates japonicus. The sequence continues at coordinate 55,823 of BRZM01000454.1, read as the reverse complement.
CCTCAACACCTGCTGCTAGGTACAAATTACTTACACTGCTATTAGTTGTGTGCTGTATTGGCAACTAATGCTAGTACTACTATCATTACTACCTTGTATTGCTGTATTACCTCACCTTACGTCTGATATGGAACCTGTGTTGTACTTATGTTCTTCTTTAGCTATTCTCTACCTCTCCCCTCTCCCCTCTCTCTCCTTGCTTAACCACAGTCGGGGCCAGTGGCCGCCACCTGAGTCAGTTCTGCCGAGAGTTTCCTGCCTCTTAAAGGAAGTTTTCCTTGCTGTAGCCCTAGGCCTGCTCATGGTGGGATTTGTTGGGTCTCTCTCTGTAAATACCTATTTTAAAGAGTACGGTCTAGACCTGCTCTATATGAAAAGTGCCTTGAGATGACTTTTGTTGTGATATGGCGCTATATAAATAAAACTGAATTGAATTGAATTGAATTCTTCTCTGAGAAAATTTAGAGTGAATTTACTCTGCTATTTCCTATTAATATGAACACTGCATAATCTACAGTATAATACTTCCAGTGTGACAGGAAGTGTGTTTTATCCTGACAGTACCCATTCTCCTATTTACAAATACCTCAATGTCAGGCCATGATGTCTCATGTAAGATGCAAATTACACTTTGAAGGGAAGATTTTCATTTTTACCTCACAGACATTAGTCAGAAATCTATGGAGCATTGTGTAAGTTCAGAAAGAGCACTGGTGTCAGCTGTGTCATCCATGCTTCACCATCAGGGGCTTATTCATTAGCTGCTTGGCTCTAAGTTGGCTAGTGACATCCAATCATAGTCATAGTCAGTCATTAAAGCTATTAGTTAAAAGCCTCTGTGGTAGGTATGTAAAGTATGATGCTATATTTCAGACCTAATTGTCCCTCATCATGAGGTATGCAAACCATACTGTGATCCCTGCTGACTGGGAGCAGAGGAAGAGGTGGAGGGAAGCTCAGTTTCACTGCACAGTTATTAGTCTGTCTCTTAGCTGGACTGCTACTGCCATCCTATGGAATTTGTTTGACTAACCTTTAGATTAAAGGTATATCCTAGTTGGGTTGAAGAGCTGACCTGACTAATACTTTGAATAAAGAAATGTGTGAAACCAGTTGTAAACTTTTTAATCATGTCGTTTAACATTAGCATTTTATTTGACCAATGAAGGCCACAAATCAGTCAATACGTTTAACTCGTCAAAATTAAATTAATTTATGTTGTGATGTCCTCATAAGCAGCATGCCTTCTTCAGTCCATTACCTCTCTCTCTGACTACACCACCTGTTACTGTATACTTACACAGCTTCCTTCTTTCATGAGCTGATCAGGAATTGTGCTGCCTGTATAAAACTGAACAGATAGTTCAAGAATTGCAACTGTAAGGCTAAACGTGGCAAAATGTCATTGGTGGCCCCAAGAAATAGAGAATGATTTACCTGTCACCAAGTCTCTAAGATGACACTACTGTACCAGATAACTAAAACATTTCTGTCTGCAGCATGAAGTGATTTATACAATGACCACCCAAGTGTGGCTTTTATGACTGAGAGCAACAACAAAAAGGACAAAATACTAAACAAAAAAAAACAAGGCCAAATTAAGATAACACTCATATATTAGACATCTGTGTGAAATCTGTGAGAAGTGTATACATTACTGTGATAAAAAGCTTTAAATGTAGAATATTAAATTGTGGTGTAAGAATCATGATTGTCATCAAGGATTGTGCCAAAGTTCTTATTTGCTGTGTGTGTACTGCTAATGCCACCATGTGGCAGCACTCAATGTGACATCCCTTTCCATCTGAGCCCATCATAGGACATACAGAGAGAAAAAATTAGCTTCAATCCTCTCTAATTCTATTTTCCCTTTTCTTTTTCAATTAAGTTTATTAATATGAAAAAGATTTCTTCTTTTTTTTCAAGCCCTGAGAGGCAAGTGATTTTTTTTTCCAGGCACAAGTTTAGTTATTTTTTTCACCTTTCTGTTCTGAGAAGCAAGTGAAAAAAATGGGGGGTTTTTGTTTTGTTTTTTTCACTTTTTTTTTTTAGTTGGTTTTTGGGGTTTTGTGTGTGTGTGTGTGTGTGCGTGTGTGTGTGCGTGTGTGCGTGTGTGTGAGTGAGTGTTTGTGTGTGTGTGTGTGTGTGACCCTTGTTTAGGAAGGATGCTCAAATGCACCACTAATAAAAAGAAGTAAAAGCATTCATAGTGAAGGCTTTCTGCCAGAGAGGCTTTAAGAATGGACTGGAATGGACTTTGCTGGTGACACTGTTACCAGCACACTTAACCAGCATTGCTACCACAGCATTCTGCAGCAACATGACATTTCATCTGGTTTGAGCTTAGTGGGACCATCATTAGCTTGACTCCAAGCACACCTCCTGGCTATGTAAGGACTATTTGACCAAGAAGTGATGGAGTGCTGCGTCAGATGACCTCCTCCACTGTCACCTGACCTAAACCCAACTGAGATGGTTTGGGATGAGTTGGACTGCAGAATGAAGCAAAAGCAGCCAACAAGTGCTCAGCACTTCTGGGAACTCCTTCAAGACTGTTGGAAAACCATTCCAGGTGACTACCTCATGAATCTGACTGAGATAATGCACAGAGTGTGCAAAGCTGTCATCAAAGCAAAAGGTGGCTACTTTAAAGAATCTAAAATCCAAAGCATATTCTGGTTTGCTTAACATTTTTTTGTTTACTACAAAATTCCATACGTGTACCTTCATAGTTTTGATGTCTTCAGTATTAATCTACAATGTAGAAAATAATAAAAATAAAGAAAAACCATTGAATGAGAAGGTGTGTCCAAACTTTTGACTGGTACTATAGTTAACTAAATATTTTCAGTTTTTACCTATTTTAGTCTCTCAAGGTAAAGGCAAACTTCTAAGATTTGAAATAAAAATAAAAAGTTAATAAGTCAGTGGTTAAAATGGGATTTTATCCCCCAGTCTCCTGGGTGAGAGCCCTGTTTTCAATCCATCCATCCTTCCTAAAGCCTCTGGAGAATGCTTTTGCTGATTAAGTATAAGACAGTAATGTTACATTTCAAAAAAATAGTAGTAATGGTAATAATAACTTGACTTTCAGGGCTATCATATATTAATATTCATATTATTAACATTCTATACATAAAGATATCCATCCATCCATCCATTATCTATACCGCTCATCCTTTAAGGGTTGTGGGGGGGGCTGGAGCTGACACTCGCCGGACAGATCACCAATCTATCACAGGGCTCATTAAAATATCTGTAATTCTATTTCAACGTTTTAAAAATCTTCATGAGATTAGATTAAAATTTGCTGTATATCTACAGAATCTAAACTACGTTTGTAAAGTCAGAATATGCTGACAAATGTTCGACTTCCAACATGACTGAACAGTCTGGTAATTGCTTTCTGTGAAATTTACTCTGCATTATACCGTACAGCCTGGTAGTTAGTTGTAGTTAAGTCTGCAGAACATGACCAAGTGTGTTACTGCTATTGTACCTGCAGGGGGCAGTGCTGACCAGACTGAGCTGACCGGGGAGAGACAGTGGATACAGGGGAGCCCAATGTTTAAGTGGTTGGTTACTTATTAAGACCACAGAGGTGTGGACTCACTCCAGTCTACGGGTCAATGACTTCAGTCTAGGTGTAGCATCATAATAATGGATGATGATGAGACAAGAAAAAAAATCGGATCCATCCATCTACATGTTGATACATCCATCACATATATAATGTAGTGTTGAAACAGTTAATCAGTATATTAATAGAGTTGTGTATTGATCACGAGTTTGTTTTACTAATACAGTGATAACATGTAAAGGTTTTTAATGTGAATTAATGGCGTTGCGATTAACTTATTAACTATTAACGTATTATTACACAATTATTATTAACTTCTTTAGTCCATAAAATATTGAGATCTAATCAGTAGTCATCATCAGACAGTCTGGCTTCAACCTAGACTGAATTTATCCTGGTGTAAGTAACAGGGGGTAGGTGCAGTCGGGTTCAGAACATGATCAGATGCCGGTTTTACTATTTGGCGTGACGTTTCGCGGGAGAGTGTTGGAGTAGGTGTGACGTTGAGCAGCCGGGGGGGGGGGGGGGGTTACTATAAACTACTGCACATTCAGCTGCCTCTTCATTCATCTGTTCCTTTGTTAGACAGCGCCATGGCGCCTCACCGGTACATCCCGAGCAGCTCAGCCGCCGTTCAGGGCGAGAGAGCCGCTGGAGCTGCAACACCGGGTCTCTACTACGGTGAGTACCGGACCGGTCCTGACGGCTGACAGCGTCACTGCGGACACTGTTAACAATAGGCAGCTTGTTAGTGTCAGTGTTATGAACAGGCGTATTAGTAGTTTAATAAACATTATTATTTTCATGGGTTGTTGTTATATAAGAGATTACAACCAAACCACAGTGTGTAGGAGTGTGTTTTCAGAGCTCAGCTCACAATGACTGGTTGTAATATTCTTTACTCTTGTAGACAAATAACATCAATGTCATTAGGCATAAAAAGTCTTGGCTATAATTTGGTATCTCTGTCCCTTCCTTTCATCTTGCACACCTTTCCTCTTGACACCCTCACACTGCGCTGACTGCAGGCATGTTGTGGAGGAGGGTTGCTGACTTCCCTGTTGAAATGTAAAAATAAACCCTCCTTGTTATAGGCAGGTTTGCAAAAACAGTTGGTATGGATTCCCTCTCTCACTGGATGAAGTGTTTTCTACTTTACTATTTTTCAAAGTTAAAGTGTTAATATCCAGCACTGAAAAATGTAGAGATGAACGGTGCCTATAACAGACTTCATACTTGTTATTTAGAAAATATTTTTTTAAAGAGAAGTTTATGTTGACATATGAAAAACACAATAATGATTTGATCTCAAATATTTTATCTCCAGTGATCATGTATTGATGCTGAAAACAAGGTAGTGACAGAAGGATCATGTGGTACTGTTCCCCGCAGCCACAGTCAAACACACAGGCTGCTGTACATTATCAAAAACAAATTGTATTTGGCAAACAACCTGCAGCCCCTGTGCTTTACTGTGGCTTATACTGATTTTCACTTTTAGTAACGAGTGATTTAGTCTTGACTGACATCATCATTCCTACTGTAGTCAACAGTGACCAACTCATGATGTGATGTGGTCTTCAGATGAAAATGTCACAGTTTTTGTTCTTAACATGTAGATACTGCAGATTCCTGATGAGTAGTTTAGAAATAGCCAATAACAACAATGCCAACAAAAGTGTTGGTGGTTGTACTAAGCAGACTGTGGCTATTTTGGTCAGCGGCAGGATAAAGATTAGCTGAGTATTACTGTCCACTAATGCCATCAGCTGCCCTCAGGTCTTTTTTTTTTCAACAAGGATGCTTCTCACTCAGCCTTTCTTCTTCTATATGAACTGCCTACAGTACCAGTTTGACAAAAAAAAAGAATAATTTAAATATGTTTAATAATAGAGAAGATTTTGACATATAACCAAAGCTGTATTTTGCATTTATTAGTGATACTATTCTACTTTCTTACCCATGTGCGTGTGTGTGTGTGTGTTCACATGAATTCTAGTGGCTTTAAAGTGATGTGTGTGAATATGAAATATGGGACGGGATGAAAATGGATGACTAGTACAGCACTCTCACTGTTGGATCACTGTGGGATCGCTAAGTCAGTCTTTTGTCAGAGTACAGGGAGTAGTTCAAAGCTCGACACACTATGGTTGTAAATGCATTTGATTGTTGCTATAATCAGAGAAAATCCATGTATTACCATGGTTACCAAATGATTTGCAGAAATATATACAGATCATTTAAAATGCCTTCCTGAACAGTTCACAATCAGCCGGTGGATTTAAAAGCAGGTCATCATTGGAATTTAATTGAATTGAACTGATTAATTATATATTGTCATAAAATACTGTGGTTGGTGCATTTGTTTATAGACAGCAAAAACAGAGACCCTCCTTCTCAGATAGTCTCGGCCTGGTTGGTTAGGCAGGACCAGAGTTTGACTGACAGCTTTCACACCAGCCTAAACTGTTAAAAATGTTTATTTGAATCAAAGCAGGCATATTTGGTGTGACAGCACCCTGAAAACACAACATTGTGTGTGTGAAATTATGCTTGTTACAGGAACTGGAAAATATGACTATGAAATAAATAACAATATTACATAATTTATTAAAAAGTGCCCCATCCCTGTCAAAACATATGGAGTAAAGCACACAACTTTAGCAAGTTATGTTGCAGGGCAGGACTTAAAGTAATTTGTCACTACAGATGTCAGTGTGCACCTCCATTCAGGAAATAGCTCCAGCATCTTCTCTGTAGTTTCTTGAAGACTTTTCAGACTTTCAGAGTCATTTAAAAGTCTCCAGTCATTAGAGACAACTACTCACACTGAGTTGGTTTGAAAGTATAGAACAAAGTACAGTGCCAATGGGACCAGTGCTTAGAATATGAACTTCATAGTGTCTTTGTATTCTGGTTCCCTTGATAGTTGAATTTAAAGTTCTCAGACTAGGGAGAAGGTCTGTGAAGTAGAGAGGTGCAGAGGTAAGATGTGGAGTACAACATATAACATGTTGAGTAGATTTTCAAGAAGAGTGCAGTGGTTTTTAAAAGGTGGAAAACTAACCAGGGAAATTACTTTGATGCTAAAAACAGTACAAAATACTGCTTTTGTGTTTTCTCACAATAAATATTGTGTTCCTTTGCATTGTTTTGCCTTACCTCACATAATGTTTGGCAAACTTGTCCAAAAGACAAAAAGAATTTCAGATAAAATTCCCACTGTGACCTGTCAGGGGCTGTGTATAAATGCATTGAAATAGGATAAAGGTACATTACAAAAACACAAGGTAATACAAAATTATTCTCAGGTAAAAACACTTCAGGAGAAAACAATGTTAAAAAGATGTGTCTGAAGATTTAGAATCCTTTTAGCTCTCAGGCAGGCGGACAGTTACATAGTTCAGAGGACCTAAGTGACCTAACAGGCACCTATCCTGACCATATCAGACAGATAAGATGGAGTAAAGCCATTCAATGATTTAAGAACCTTCAAAAGTTTTCTTAAATCCCATCTGCACTGGATGCTTTTCTCTAGTAATTACAGTAGCAATCACCTACTGTTTTTCTGTGAACTCATTGGTCTTTCCACAATAGAGTGGTGCAGGAATAAGTCCTAAAAGTAAGTAAGTTAGCATGTTTGCACTTCCAGTTCCCTCGTCCCAAAGTCAATGGGTTTCTCGTCAGATGGCTGAGATAAGGTCTGTGGTTTTAACACCATTGCAAGACATTTCACGTTTTATTCTACTACATAAAATACATCAGTAAATACTAGGATGTGCACAAATAATTGATTAGTCGATTAATCGACATGGTAAACATAGTCGACATATGTTTTTGCTTTCGTTGCTTAATGGTCTTTGCAAGAGTTTTAGTAGTTTCACAGCCTGATAACCGAGCTGCTGCTAACATTAGCTCAACACGCGGACACAGGAGTAAGATCCTGTAAAAGCTCATTAAATGGGCTGTTGTAAAGTCAGCCACAGGTAGGTGCTGGTATTGATACTGAAGAAAACTTAAAAATGCGATGATAGTAAGACATGTTCTGGACTGTCTTTTTCTATGATTTCTAGGATTTTTGGATGTTTATCCTCGATGGACATCAGACATAATGAAGGAAGTGTAATTTGAATGATGTCAACATATGTTTCATGTGTGTGTTAAGAATAATGACTTAGAACATAATGGATTTTGATTCAAAGTCACCTCATACAGTATCTTTGCCATATGCAGTAATTTCTTGAAGGCTGTTAAATCCCTGTTAAATTAGCGCAGTGACCACTTAATTCCCCACCTCTCCCTGTTCTGTTAATCCTATCCACATGGGGCTTAAGACACACCAGACTCAAGAGTATTACAATATTCCAGCCTGCTAGAGACAAAAGTCACAGTTCCAATGTGATACTTAAACTTCAGGTGACACTGAGGTTTTTTACCAGTTGCTCAGTGTAATGACTTCAAGTCTTCAGACAGGTTCTCTTATTCAGCTTTTGCTCTGGTAGCTAAAATCTCAGTTTAATCTTAGATCAGCTGTAAGTTGTGAGTCATTCATGTTAAACAGGGATAAACACCTAGTATCACCGGCTGTCTGATGTTGTTATTCCTAATAATGCTGCAGAGTGGTAGTAGGTCCAGGCTGAAGAGAACTGGGACTAGAGTCCTGAGAGATATCATGTTAGGTTATTTTATCAGGCCACAGTTCAATAAGATCTGAACCATTTCAGAACTGTGCGCTGACCAGCCTGTGAATACACACACAGCGGAGGGACGGAGAGATGAGAAGAAGCTGATACTATATCGTCTTCGTGTCCCTTTTCAGCTGTCAATAATGATAATTAAAATATTAGAGAGAAACAGCATAAAGAGCAACAGACTAAGATCAAAAATTAACCATTATAAATATATAAAGAAGCCACAAGATGAAAATATGTTTATTTTGGTAATCATTCATGTGCATCCTCTCTTTAGCTCTGTTTTTTGGTCCATACTAACTGCTTAAAGATATTTCACAAACGTCAGGTTCCACCGACCACCACGGAATATCCACCATATGTCCGCACACCGATCTTGAACGATCAGTCATTGTCTTCGAAATCGGTCGATAAGGATCAAACCATTGTCAACAGCACCTTGTCCAACAGATCGAGCACGTCATCCATTTTATTAAAATAATATCAAATAAATATTATTTGATAATTATTATATATTTAATCATAATTATATTAAGATTTGACCATGAAATATTGAAAATAATGATGTAGAAAATTGCTCACAAACAAACTGTTGTTTGTGCACACTTTAGAAATATATCTATTGTGTTTGAAAAATTAGATTAACACACACCACAAAACACTGATCCCAGGTTTATTTTGTAGCAGAAATGGACCCAAGATTAACCACCTGAGGACTGAAGGGCCTGTCGTTGAGATCCAGAATGATGAATGGTCAGTCAGAGGCATACTGACAATCACCTCTGACTGACAGACAGACACCCCTGGTCTCGGTGTCAATTTGAGAGTATCTTATTCATCTCATCATGATGTTACAGAGCTGGAGTACAATAAAGAAGAATATCAGGTCTGGACCAACCTCACTGAGTCTGATTCAAATTATCTCAAAAGTTGTGAGGTGAACAAACGCCTGCATACAACCACAAAGTTAAGATCAGTGATAAATGTTGTTTGGTTCTTTTCAAAGCTACCATCAAGACGTTCATCGTCATATGAGAAAACAAGGAAGGAAAAGAGAGTAAGATTCCCTATTGATGGGACTGACCTGTTCAGAGCAGAGGAGACCTGACTCTAAATCATCACATATATCACTGCTATGTGTGTGTGTGTGTGTGTGTGTGTGTGTGTTCCATTTACAAGAAAGCAGCCAAGTGAAATTAACAGCAACCTGTGTAATTTACATTCAAATAAATGAGGATGAATATATTAAACTGCTTCAAGATGAGTTTCCTGTAGCGTCTTTTTTTTTCCCGCAGTCTGTACCAAAGAAAATGGACAAAATACAAAATGGAGCCATAATGGAAACCTGGTCTCTCTTTTGAAATTATGTTTATATACTATTTGTTACAGCAAATAAGATTTGAAGGAAATGTAATGCTGCCCAGATTTTTCTCAACATAATGAAGAACATTGTAATTACTATAATAACCAGGCAAGTCTCAAACAAAATTCTCTGTAAAATCTTCAGCCTATGTGTTTCATTTAAGTTTAAGACAGTATGTGATCCAGGGAAACACTATCCACTGTGAGCAGCTAAAGCATGATCACACTTTTTAAGGATTTCCAAAAGAAAACAGAACATAAATACACCATGGTGAATACCGGCTTTGAGAAAAATTTCAACTCATGATATGTGTATACAGTGGAAAGAACAGAATAGAGGAAAGTGTTATATTTCTATCACCCTGTAACTTTAGAAAAACAAGATGAAGAAGAAAATGAAGTTAGATGCAGAGTAACAGCTAATAATTTTCAGCTAGTCTACCACTGTTGTGCCAAACAGGAAGTCAGTTTTGCTGAGGAAGACAACATGGGCTCTGATTGGACATTACATAACAAGTCAGACTTGATGGCTGATATTGGTGCCAGAAGGATGAAACAGTGTCCTCCTTCTAAATATTTCCTGTTGTTAGCCCTGAGATGTAAACTGGAGAGAAAGTGTGTGTGTGCACGTCTCTTTCATTATGTGTGTATGTGCCTGTGTTGTCATTATGTGTGTGTGGGTGTTGTGAATATGAAGTATGATGCAGCTGATGTTTAAATCTTGACAAGCAACATCTCATTTCCATATCTTCATCTTCAACAACACTCAGCGTCTCTGTGAAGGAGGGAGTAAAAAGAAACATATTCAAAGAGTGAAAGAGAGAAGAGAGAGAATAAATTACACTCTCATTTGCATAAACTAGTTGCAAAACCCCAGCTGTCCAAATAAACTCTTCAAAGCAAAAGTCACATAAATTACATTAGACTACATGCATTAGGCAATATTTGTACATCCATAAAAAGATGTGTCACCAATTATGTTGCATTATACAGTATACAAGATTCATTTAAGTTTAAGTATTGCTAAGTTTATTTATTTATTTAGTAGTATAAATCAATCCAAACATCACACAGATGTGATGTTTGCTAATGTGCCAAAAGACTTACCCTTCGATATCCTCAGGAAGTCACAAAAATCCATAAGACTTCCAGCGTTGAGCAGTTAGTTGTCTGTACATAACTGTAGGCTGCTGTTGTAATTACACTAAGAAAACAACAATACTAATTCATTTATTCATTCTGAGCCTATCCCAGCTGACATTGGGCAAGAAGTGGAGCAACAATTCCGGACAGATCACCAGTCCATCACAAGGCCAACACATGTAGACAAATCAACCTTCACACCCACCGCAATTTAGAGCCACCAACCTGCATGTCCGTGGGACTGTGGGAGAAAGCCAGAGAACCTGAGGAGAACCTACACAGGCACAGTAGTCACGCAACTCCACAGAAAAGCTCCGGCTCGAACCCAGAACCTTCTTGCTGTGAGAGGTGACAGTGCTAGTTAGCTTATAATTCTATCAGTACAGCCTATACCCCATCAGTACATTGTTACTATTAACATGCCAATTACATTGAATTAGATTGTTATGTAGGATACTTAGCAGAGATTATTGCACATAGGTGAGAAACAGGGTTCAATCAACTGACAGATTATCCCGAGGAGGAGTTGAATAGGGTTGATGGCCACTGCAGGAACATTTTCTGTGGTGCCTGTGGTGCAACATAGTGGGCTGAGTCTATTGCAAATGCGCCTGTGGCTGACCACACTTTGGACAGAGAGGAAGGGTTGTTCATCACTGTTCTTATCTTAGACAACATTCTCCTCTGACACTGTTGTCTCCAACTCCAAATCCCTCCCACATGGCTGGCCTGTTAGTTTCTGTGTGTGTGCTGTGAATGATTTAATTGTTACGATTCAAGGTCAGACGCTAGCCACTGTGCGTAATCACAATTCTGCAGTTGTTCTGATTACAAAGGTAGCAGGGCAGGGCTTCTGCACCACCGATGATATGGTCGATGAAATAAAATATGAAAATAAGAAATGCCATAATGAAATAAAAACCATATTTAGCAATACGTAACCGAACGGGCACAACAA
>BRZM01000454.1:25000-43989 GCA_033238685.1 Lates japonicus | reverse complement strand
TATGCCATGTGTGTCCACACGCTCTTCCTCTGCTTCTGTGAGTACAATACTGTCATTATTATCCATCCATCATGTATACCACTATACCAGGGTGGGGGTGGGGGGCTGTCATCCCAGCTGTCATTGGGCGAAAGGTGAGAGGCAGGGTACACCCTGTACGGATCGCCAGTCCATTGCAGGGCCAACAAATATAGACAAACAACCATTCACACTCACATTCACACCTGCGGGCAATTTAGAGTCACCAATTAACCTAAGCTGCATGTCTTTGGACTGTGGGAGGAAGCCGGAGCCAGAGCACATACAGAGAGGCACAGCGCATGCGAACCTTCTTGCTATGAGGTGACAGTGCTAACCACTGCACCACCATGCCAGCCCCTGTCATCACTATTTTAGTACATTACTGTTTTGTAAAGGTCTTTGGACACTGGGGACCTTTTTTGTGCGATTGATTCGCACGTCAATCATTTTTTTCCCACTGTTGTTTTTGTCATGAGTACCTTCACGCAGAACTTGAGTATTACATGGTGAAAAAGAGACAATCTTTTTTTAGAAGGAGGCTGATTTTTCTGACCTTTCACACCATGAACAAAAGCATCACAATCACATAGACTGCCAGGGGCTGCTCTCGGTCAAAGGGTCCCGGTAGTTGGTCGTCTGCATCCTCAGAAACGCTGCTATCATCCCCAGCAGCACCTCAAACTGGCCCACCAACAGTACACATAGATTGTGTACTGAATACAAACTGTTTTAACACACTCCAATGGTCATAATAGCACAAAGTTTATAAAATCAGTAACATTATGTTTTAAATAATTCGTTTTCAAGTTAAAATATATGATTTAGGATGCCTTCACCTCAAGGAAACACAGTTTTGAGTGTAAGGAATGACAGTTATTTTTAATTTACAACATAGTGAGCAAGAAAACTAGTGTATTTGAAAAATCTATATCTTGCAGCTATTACAGATGTGCAGTGATATCTGTACTGACATTGTGCACAAGCAAATATATGAGGTTCTTCATATTAAGCCTTTGAATGTAGTTGATGTAATTAATGTCAAATACCAATGCCTCTTCTCACAGCTGTTACTTAAAACTTAAAAACTTCTAAAATGAAAACCTGTGGACATACAAAAATAACAGGTTTAAAGGGTTAGCTCAAGGTATCATTAGAGCTTTAAATAAATATATCCATCCAACAGCGTGTGTTAATATGCCTTGAATTTTATTTTCTTACTGATATATATTTCCTTCTTATGCTTTGGTTCTGTGTTTCAAGTCACGGCTCTGTCTCAGCAAGTCACAAGTTCACACATTGATTTAAATGAATCCTGCAGTCTTTAATCACTATAGGCATTTATTTTATATTTGGCTGTTAAACAACATTAACCTCTTCTTGTCTTTTTGTCTCTTCTTCATTTACAACCACCCTGCTATCCTGCTGTACTACTTCCCATCCATATAACTTGATTTCACATTTGACCTCAACCTCTACCACTGACTCCTACCATTCTACCATTCATACACCTGTCCATCCACCCATTTACCATAATCCATCCATACCTGCTTTTTTCCCCATACTTACCCTTGATCCATCCACCCCTTTATTGGGCCAACCAGGTGATGACTTGGAGAGGAATGATGGTAGTTCAGAAAAACCGTTCCTCATGTCTCCAGAGCTGCACAGAATTCTGGGGAAATCCAGTCAGTGATGCGCGGTGATATACTGTCCTATCCACTCTGCTCCATCAGCTGCCAGTCTGGTCAGTCTCTATCAATCTGTGAGAGACAAACAGCCCTGGATAGACCTCACCCAGCCAAATCCAAGAGACTTCATGGTCCCCACACTGACACTGGACAGTTTTGGGTCTGATCTTTTTTGGAGGTCCTGAAGTTTTTTTAATTAATTAATTAATTTTATTTCTGCAAAGCTCAAATTCAAAATGGCTGATCTAGTTCACTATTAGTAAACATATGTTAAGACACAGACTTTTCAAAACTTAATTAGGTCAAAAATAAAAGTATCATAACAGAGACATCAGGAAACATATCTTAAAATGAGGCAGCTGCTTGAGCCAGGACCAAGATTTTTCTTCTGAAGCCCTCTGCAGTGTCATCCTGCTGCACCAATGCAGTAACTTACTGAAATGATATGGGAGGTTTATGATGCTGTACCACTGGTGGTCAGACAGGGTCCTTGAAAGTAATGTTTATGCCCTCAAATGAAGACATTTTTGTTTTGTATTGAGATTCAGTTTAGTGTGGAAATGAGTGTGGCCTACAAACAATTCCATCAGAGACTAAAATCCAGGACACAAAAAATTTGCTCCCACACTTTAAGACAGTAGCATGTACAGATGGAGGTTTGACAGTCAGCCTCACTGAGGACAAACATCCTTATGGTGCTATAAATTCAGGCCTGTGTTTCCAACCAATAACCACAGTCAGAGTCACAAACATTGTTCACTTATGTTCCACAATATTTGGATGTAAAGGGGAAAACTGCCACCTCTGATTTAACTTTTTAATCACTGTACAGCAGAGGGAGATCTATACCTTTCTAGACACCAAGAGTCAGGTTGTCAAGATTTTGTAGAATTCTGGAGTAGTGCTTTCTTTTCAGATCTTGTCTGATCTTTGCCAATCAGTTTTTTGTGATGTGACAGGAGAAGTTGAGCAAATTATGCTAAAGAGATGAATTCACACAGAGACAGCTCATATCTTGAATATTATGTGGCCAAATTTCACCACAGCATGATGAAAACCAACACTCCCTGTACATTTTTATAAGATGGATTCGTTTTTGTATTTGTGTTTTTTTAAATTTATTTGTGAAACAGATTAAAATATAATACAATGTTCATTCCTTAATTAAAAAAATAATAAAAATGCCTGTCTTCAACACTTAAAACTAAAAGGTACTGTTAATTTAAAAAATCTAAGTGATGTTAAAAATAATTTGAAATTACAGAATTTAGTTGGAATGATTAAAAGGAAAAAAAATCATGCTGATGTTACATGAAAGTTTTTGTGATGAAACCAGACATAAAGATCTGGTAAAGATTTAGAGCAGACAGGTCAAAGGTTAAAACTATGCTTAAGATCTGATACACTGACTTCACCTGGTAAGTGATTGAAATGGTACAAACAGGAATGGAACAGCACTTTCATGATGACAACACCAAAATATGTTTTGCACCATTGTGGGTTTGCGTCTTTTTATTGAAGGGATTGAACCTTAAAGGAGCGGTGTGTAAGATTTAGTGGCATCTAGTGGTGAGAATGTAGACTGCAACTAACTCAATACCGGTCCCCTCACCCCTCCCTTCCAAGCACGTTGATGAGTCTATGGTGGCCATCAGGTGACAAAATGACATCAGCTACTTCATCAACTAGTCTGTCAAGTGAAAAAGTTTGTTTATATAGCTATATTTAGATATTTAGTTGTTCGTCTGTAAAACTATAGGTAATAACTGACACGTATGCTCTGTTTCTTCCTCTGCCTCTTCTTTGTCTTCCACATACAAGTCAACATAAAAACGTGAAAGGTCCCAATTTGGTTTGGTTTTTCCATTCTGGGCTTCTGTGGAAACATGGCAGTGCAACATGGCAGTAGTCTTTATGTAGATATAACTGTCTCATTCTAAGTGAAGGAAAACACAGTGATTATTATTTTAGGCGATTATACACTAAGAAAAACATTAACATGTATATTATATTCCATTTCTGCAAGTAGAGCCATGTAAATGTTATACACTGGTCCTTTAATGCCCAATGTTGTACACCCTCACAAAGAGAAAGGATGTCCCTACAAGAAAATGTGTGAAACTTTTTTTCCCCCCCCACTATACAGTGCTCGACCAGGAGATGAACAATGGCTCACTGGCTCGTCCTAATCACATCACCAGCTCCCTCAGGAAGACCATCTGTAGACATCTGAGGAAAGATATGAACAGAAAAAGACATAAAGCCAAAAGAAAAACTCTTGCCTTTTAAAATAAACTTTAATCATTTCTATCAACGACAGCAATTCATGTTTATGTCCAGTGTATGCATACTCCATTTCAAATACCAACTACTCGATCACTTATCCAAACTTTGTGGTTTGCTGATTGAAATGCCACAACAATGCTGTTCTTTCCTCACATTTTTGTCATTCTCCAGATAAGTGACAAATCCCAGATCAAACAGAAGACAACCTGAATTATTAATCTTAGCTGCTAATCAAAGCTTGATCATTAAGTTAGGTTGAGCTAAAATGTGCATTCTTATCACTGTGTGGCTTATTATCAAGTTATGGCTTGTGGATTTATCTGCATGAGCATTGTTGCTCACATATTTCTGTAACTGTATGTGAAGATTATGTTTTCATATATCACAATTTCTTAAGCATAGTGTTGATGTTGCAGATTTAACAAGCCTAAGCATACTGGCTTTTGAGTGAGTGGTCTGATGTGGTCTGGCCTTTTTGTGTTTTCACAAACATGATGAGGGTTTAACAAATCTGAAATCGTGTTTATAACATTTACTGGAATCTAATCTGAAAGTGTAAATGTAGGGGTTTTTAAGTTACAGCTTACCCACTGTTGTCCAGGTCAAGAAAACATAATTCCCCCAACTTCTGAATCAAAACTGGGAATCAGAAGCTAACTTCAGCATCATGGGTGCATAAAATGTTTTGCTAGAGCAAGATATTGTTGTGACTTGTGAAAATCCCTCCTTAAATCATAGCCTGTCACTTTAAAGATAGAAGTGCCATGAATTTCCTACTGAAAGCAGGTGTTAGTCATATAAAGCAGTAAATGTTGATAAAAAGTATTGTTTAAGCAGTAAAGTTTCAGGTATTGAACATGCTGCCTTTTCCATTTCCAGTTGTAGTGGAAGTTATAATCAATTAACTTGAGCACCAGTAAATCCTGCATCCTAAACCCAATGACCTGCCAGGATTCAAGGACTCATGGTAAGATACAACATTTTAAAAAATGTTAGAACCCAGGAGGGTTGTGGCTGATGAGAAGTAGCCTCCAACAAATATCTGCAGTGGTAACTGGTATCTAACTGTCCATGCTGATTTCACTGATTTGAAAATTTTCTGTTGATAGACATGGTGCTGAAAGGTGCAGCAAAATATCCAACATACCCCCTGACCCCAGGAAAATGAAGAGGTCTTAGAAGACATTGATCACCCATGCCATATATAACCTTGCAGTGTTTAATGCGTTGACTATGGGTGCTTGTTCCTCTAATGGCATGTCGTCTTCCTGATCCTCTGAGGATATTCATCATTGAGCCTGCATCATTGTTGTGTGCTGCAGTCTGTCCTCTGCAATGCAGGAAAAACACCCAAAATTACGTATCAGTCCAACTTCTCTCTCTCTCCCAGCTTCATATGATGACAGGATTTATAATACAGAGATGTTGACCTTCTGAAAAGTATGTTCAGTTATGCACTCAATACTTGGTATATATAGTGTGGCGTAGCATGGATAATCAAGATTAAAACAACAAAAGTGGCTTGAAATAAATTTCACTTCTGGACTAGAATACATGAAAATTTCACTTTTTGAAGAAAAAAATAAAATTTTCTCGATTTTCTAAATTTTGAGATGCAGCTGTTTTTTAAAGATGGTTTACAGGAGTGATCCTGTAGATCAAATACCAAATTACAGTATATAAAAAAATAAAATGATCATTCAGCCACAGAAAACACTGCTAGACAATTTATTGATACCTCATCTAAAACCTGCAAGATCTTGGTGGTCTTTCACCATCCCTCCCTTGCTTTTGATAATTGCAAGCAGCTTGGTGGCGTGTTCATCAAGCTGGGCCAAGAATTTCACCTCCAAGGGAATTGTGGTAATCCTCATGAACTCAGTATTGATCTTGAAAAATAAACAGCAGAACATACAGAAAGAAATTTGAGGGTTAATAAAAACGGCCTATTTTTCAGGAAGAGCCAAAATCATAATATATTTGCTCCAAATTCAGGTTTTTTTAATATCAAATTGTAAAAAAACTATAGCACACTTGTAAAACTCAAACTCTACATTGCACATGCCATATCAGAAATATGGTTTCTTTTTGCATTTTTCTCCTACAAACACGAGGTAGACTAGTAATAGCTGTGGAGTTGAAATTTTGGACATTTTCAGCAGTCCGATCTTCAAAATCACTCTCATGTTTGTTGATAATGAAAACAGTGATTTTAGATTTTTATTGAAGTTAATTATTTTTTAACTGTTTAAATGCCACTAATTCATACACTTGGTTTGTTCTAAATTCTGTAAGAAGTGTTCGGAGGAGTTCATGTCACGCTTCTATATGGGTAATTAGTCATAACACATCAGGAAAAACATTGTTAAAAAAATATTGACCCATTTGGCCCTACACATGGACCTGGATGTTAATTTTGGACCCCTCTGTCTTTGATTGAGTTTGACACCCCTGAGCTATAGCTATCTGAGTGTAAACCAAATAATTTCCACCTAAATCATGAATTTTCATAATCATACATTTAACCCTTATAAAACCAAGCAATTTATTGCTATTTTCTGTCCGCCTGGTCTCTCTGTGTATTAATGCATGTATAATCTCACCCTTCAAGCACAGTGAAGTAATTAACGTCTTTTTTTTTTTTCAGGACAACCTGGGCTATCACAATATGTATGCTGAAATGATGTCCTTCTAACACATACACAACAAAAAATATTGTAATTTTTACATGTCATAATCGCTGGCGGAGTTCTGAGGGTAATATTTTTTGGCTGTTTTTAGATGTGTGAATTGAACTATTTTACGCAAAGTGTCAGGCCTGTGCAACTCCACTCCAGGCAGACTGACCAATTACTGATCAATTAAGTGTTAAAAAAAAATAAGAGAGTGAGTGTTGGCTGAGTGACTGTGTCTGTGGTGCTATGCATCAAAAATCAAACCTCTTCCATCTGAAAAAGTGCAGGCCACCTCTCCTTTTATTGTTTGTCGATTTCTGTTTCTGGAGTCTCACCACTCGGCAATGATGGAAAATGGTTCACCTCACCTCGTCTAGGTCTCTTCAAATTTTTTGCTGGATAGGCCCCCTCCTCCAGAGACTTTGATTTCAAAGATTCACTGTGAGCTCATCAAATGTGCAGTGTGCCTTCAGTAGAGTCTGGTAGTTGGCCATTTTTATCTTGAGCCTTTGTTTCCATCCATAGCTCTCATCGAAAGAACCTGGTTCTCTAAGGCAGGGGTGCTTCTTTGTCAGTGCCTCAGCAACATCGTTAAGGCCACTGTCTGTAGGGTATGCTTTGTATGTGTAGATTTTTTCAGCCAGTCTTTCCAGTATGTCTGACAGCATTTTTGAGCCAATTGTAAGTCTAGATTGGCTTCTTGCATATTCTGCATTTCCCTTCTGGAGTTGACATTCGGTGTCATAAGAGAAGGGTGGGATTGGGAACACTTTTGTGCTGTGTTCTGAAGGAGTCTGAGGAGGAGCTGCTCAGAATGGTGTCATCTGTATGTGCAGATGATCCTGATGCTGCGTCATCACTGTCTGGTTCAGCTGAAAGGGTGCTACTCATTATGGGATCAGCAAGGTACAACTGTGGAACTAAGTTTGATGACTATAAGGTCCTTAATTACAGCTGTAGAGGTGAGATTCACAAACATGTTCCCAAAATCAGTGTCCTTGTACTGCAGCCTTATGCATCCTCCTCCACACACATTCTTGACCTCTTCGATGAGCCCTCCACTGTATTGGGAATTCCATTGTGTGGCTCCATTCTTACATTGTTGTCTTCGTTCAGGATGACCAGCAATCAGACAGGTGTGGCATCTGCCATTGTGTCCTGATGAGACGAGAGCAAATGGTTGAGACAAGAGAGACAGTGAGACAGAGCAAGTGAAAGGTTAAGATAATGTCTGTTTAGGTCGACTAATCATAATGTTCATCATAGACTTTCCCATCAGCCATTAATGACAAGAAATATTAATAACTGCTCAGTGCTATATAGCAATAATCTTAATGTGATGAATAACACACTTCCCCAAAGTGTTATATATGGCAGATTTGAATAAGGTACAAAAGGGAAATGGTAATGTGATTAATTTCCAACACTCATCATTGATTTTAAAGTCTTATATAGACATGACATGAATTATGCTACATGTTTTCATAGAACCAAAATGTCTGTAGTCAAGCATTTAATAGAAAGTGTCTCCAAATACGCAACATTACAGACAGTGCTGTCAGTGTCAACTTTTATCTTTCCTGATTCATATTCCTTAAACAGCTCTTCATACATTTTTCTGTGTATAACCAGTGACATATGCTTTAGTCGTAGCTGTTATGTTTTGCTGTTACAGTTGCTCATGTTTAGTAATATTTAGGCCTTTGTATAACCTGTATGAGTTATATAAATTGTGCTGTGTTCTACCTAAAGACTGTTACACACAAATCATGCAACCATTCATGATTCTGACTTTATACATGTATGTATCTTTTCCGAGTCATCAGCCGCATTCCACCAACTGAATAGTCAGCCAGTGGGTATGGATCTGTTCATCTGGTTCAAGAAGTCTGACCACCTTTGTTGGGCATATTTTCAGTTCATATGCTCTGTAATGTTCCCTGTACCATGCACTCAACTTTCTCACAATGAAAAGCAGTTTATCCTTGACAATTATCATTAAATTCAGGCACGCTTGCCAATGAACCATGTGCAAGGATCATTCCACACCTGTAGTTCAGAACATTGTAAGTGGCATTTTTAGCTAAGCAGACACTGTCCAAATCTGGGTGCTTCTGTTTAATAGCACATGCAATGTCCTCTTTCAAAACATCAATAGGCTAAGTTGAAACATTTGCTACCTCCAGGGAGGGTTTAAACAAGCAGCTAGTGTAAAGGTGATGGGCCATGAGAAACTGATGTCTTTGTGGGCTGTGGCTCAGGGGGTAGAGCAGTCGCCCACCAAGGTCGGTGGGTCGATTCCCGGCTCCTCCAGTCCACATGCCGAAGTATCCTTGGGCAAGATACTGAATCCCAAATTGCCTCTGATGTGTGTCATCGAATGTGTGTCTGTTAGAAAGCACTTAGGTTGTATAGAACATGTGCTGTATGAATGTGTGTGAATGTGATCTGTAGCGTGAGGCGCTTTGAGTGGTCGAAAAGACTAGAAAAGCACTATATAAGTACAGTCCATTTGTGCCAAGGACAGCATCACATTTTTGAAGCAGGCTGTATGTCGCACAACTCTTTTGAAGAAGCTGTGCTTTAATTCGAAGCGCATGGTCCATAATGCAATTAGAGGTCCAAAATCACAAATTAACTGGGGATGATGCTCCAGAAAATGGTGTTTCGGCAGGAGGTTTGACTCTGGGACAACCTCTGGAAACCATACTCTGTGCTCAGAGATCTTAAAGTTCAAATATCCGATTGATTCCAGAGTTTGAACTGGACAAGGCCTACAATATCTTTTAAGTCTGCAAGGAGTCATTAGTGGGCACTTTCTGTCCAAGAAGAAGTGGTAAAAATCTTAGCAAACTCCAGTTCTCATGCACATTTCGCCCAATAGTTTTCTTGGATGCATATGTCAGTGGAACTGGGTAAAGTACCTGGTTCTATCAGTCCATTAGAAGGGAGATAATCTATTGCCTTTGTTGAAAGTGGCCAATGCATATACTTCTTTTTAGATGAAAGGATAAGACATAAAGCTATTTGAACAGGAACTTCCTTCAAATAAATCATGTACAATGTCCACACCACCAGACTCACAAACAGCTTTTCCCTGCTATCTGACCGCAAACACTTTGGTTCATACCCGCCCACCCACTCCCCAACCACTAACAATACCAGGCTTCACACACACACAACATGGAACCAAGAAATGTCCATCCACTGCACTTAAGTGTCCTAGTTTCACTTGCACAATCATATGTGCTGTGTGCATGTAAATTGTGTAAAACTCAGTGTCATTTTTTGTATTATTTTGTATTCTTATTGTATACATTTCTTCTATAGTGCACTGTTTGTCTTTGTGGAGCACTCACAATTTCGTTGTACTCAACTGTACAGTGACAATAAAAGCCTATTCTATTCTATTTTATTCTGTTCTATTCTTTTACAAAAATGTCCATCCCAATATGATCTGTATATCTTTTTATCACTCTCCGTTGGTATTTTTCTTTCAAATGTATAGCCTTTGTAGCGACATCAGGCATCAGCCTGGCACCTATGATAAAAAATATCACACAATTCATACAAAAAGACATGAATGTGTTCCCAGAACTGCACCGAGGTACAAGTACGGTCACTGAGAATTACGACCTGAACCCCCATCTTCTTTTCAGCCTCCCCAACATTCTCTGATAAGAAGTAGATACAGAGCTATTCCTTCCAAGCCAGGGTCAAAGGTCAAATGGCCCATTCAGAAGAGACAATTCTAATGGACCAGGGTTCATCAGGAACTTATGAATAAATGCTCTTCAAATCTTCATTCTATTGCAACAAACTTTGTCTCTGCATTAAACATTCAACTGTGACTTTATCAAGAAAGTAACCTGAAAAAGAATTATGCAGACTGGACTCCCTGAGATCCACAGACCTAACTAGGTCCTGTCTCCTCTATTGTTATCTTTCTCTGCACCAGAGATCTGCTCGTAAATTACGTCACATTCCAGGATAACCTTGCACACAATCCTGTTTGAAACTATATGAAATAATTGTCTGACCATTTTGTAAAGCACACCATTTTATTGATCAAATGCTTAGTTGCAATGCTTAAAGTAATTCAGTAAAAATCTGAATTTTCTACAATGTTGCTAAGATAATAAAGTGAGGAATTCAAACATCTGCCATGGAACCATATTGCTGTCTATTTACCATATCTAAGCTTAACTAAAGAGGTTAGACATAATGTTTTTCAGGTATTGGAATCAAATGATTATTCTTCATGTCTTGTAATGCCATTCATTTATTACTAATGATGAACACAATTTATTCTTTTGCAGTTAAATCAGCTTAACTGTCTTAAGATTTGCAAGTAATGTGATTTGATTAATGTTTGTATTAATGCATTGTCTTTCTTTAAGTATTAGTGCAACCAAGTTATATCTCGTCTTATACAATGTCTTAATTGATCATGGTGGAAGGCGAATATGTGATATGTGCAAGTATTCCAGATGAATAATTTAGGAACAAAGGAACAAAAATATCTGAATACTTAGAACTAATTTTTGATAATCCTGTGTTTTTATTCTGAAGATTTCTGACACTTTAAGAGTTGTCTGGCCGACACCAGCTTCCTCTAAAGTTATCCAGAAAACATTAAGTAGGCTACGTGAGAGCTTATTTTTTCTATTTTTCCTGCAACAGAGGCCCGCAGATTACACGACCGCCTGCAAAGAAACCTACAAGAAACTAAGTTTGCCAAGACAGAAAGTCTGTGAGTGAACTCAACTAAAGCTGAAATGCTGAGACACCGGCAGAATACGTCACCGTGTTAACCAGAGACATAGCCTCCAGGAGAATCCACCTGGATCCTGTGTTTCCATGGTTACCACCACAACCTCAGCCACCTGGATTCCAGCCAAGTCTGCAGCTGCAGCAACTCACAGTAGGCCGGTCTTAACATTCTGCTCGTGACAAGGGTTGATGATAAAATAAGCAAACTTTAATTTCACCATCAACAGACATCTCAAAATTCAGTACAAATATAGTTACAGACTATAACGATTTGCTTCCACCAGATCACTCTGCTCATTTTACATGCTGTTAGTTCACCATGCTAGTTTGATCATACTTACACTTCTGTTTTATTTTTATTTCACGTTTTCACTCTATATCTATATTTACTTTAGTAATCAATACATTGTAAATACACTTGTAGACACAGCAGTTTTGTGTGTTTCTTTGCAATGGTGAGCCGGATCCCTGGATCCGAGAAATCACAATCTTAGATATCAGACTGATTAAAATTTATGGTGTGGATATTAATGCAGAATATTGATATCAAAATTAATATCTCAGATTTC
Organism: Lates japonicus; assembly: GCA_033238685.1. NCBI lineage: Eukaryota > Metazoa > Chordata > Actinopteri > Centropomidae > Lates > Lates japonicus. The sequence continues at coordinate 31,977 of BRZM01000454.1, read as the reverse complement.
CCAAACTGGACGGTGGTGCCCCATTCAACGAGTGTAAATTGGATTTTCCAGTGATTGTTTTGTGCAGTTATGCAGCACCTTATTTAGTATAGTTTAGGAGCTGCTGCAATGATTTCAGTAAAGGCACATACTGAAATGATCTTGTGTTTGTTCGGTCTAACACATACTCTACTGGTTCAACAACATGTACGTTTTTTTATAGTATGTCCTCTGTTTCCATGCAGTGGATAGTGGACCAGAATTTCCTACTGCACCAGAATTGGATTTGAAGCGCAAAGTACAGTGGCTAACTCTTTCACAACGGACTCATCAACCTAGCAATTGTATTCTTGTAAGAACTGGATTAGAGTGTGCTGGATGACCAGCACAGAGATGATCCCAATTAAATATTGTAACTCCTCAAGTAGGTCATTGATAGCTGCACATGGCACTAGAAAAACATTTTCTAATTTACATAGGACTAAGGCTAACTTTTGTTCAATATGTTTTGTAAGTCTGTCAATTCTTCATCAGGAAATTCTTCAGATGGTGAATCTTCATCTAATGGCTCAGTGGTATCTCTTCCACAAGATTCTTCAATAGCACGACTATCAACAGGTCCATCAACAATTCCACGTTTTAAATCATTAGTAATGGGGTGAGTGTTTTTTTCCATTTGTGAGTGTGAAAAGCCTCATAAAGATTTGTTTTGTATGAGCAACCAGCAAACATACACACAGTCTCATGATTTTTTAAATGTCTCCCAATATGTTGAAAATAGTCAGCCTCTGAGGAGAGTTGATTGTTGTCACAAATATGACACTTGAACAGTGGAATGGTATTCCTTTGTGAGGACTGTTGAGTAGGATGGGACATGCTGAGATGGGTCAGTAGAGCTTTCCAAGACTTGCATGTACATGGGCAATTCGCATAAGTACAACGATAGGCCTGGCCCTGCCCATAACGGTGATGATCAACTTTATAGTTTTTTAGTGGATGAGATCTTCTCAAATATGACTTGCCACAGTCTTTGCAAGTCCACATGCATGGATTACTGGGAAAACATAGTAGAAAAAGGAAGTTTACGTCATAGATCCGGAAGACAACTGCCAACTTCAGCCTGTCCAAATTAATCAGATTCATTTTTCCCATAACAGGAGGATGGCCTAGTAATGGCAAATGCTCTAATAACATGAACAGATGTTACCACAAGCAATCAACAGTAACAGAAGATGCCAGTCACACAGCAGGAACACAATAGATTGATGGTTTCTATCCTAAAATTTACAGGCGAAAACGTCTTTAGTTTGTAATTAGGGTGTGTCAGATAATAAAATCATTCACAAAATAAGAACAGAAGTATTATACAAACTACCTACAAGCCTATACTTACATGTTTGGTACATTACTAATGAGTGTAATATCTGTCACAGTGTATAAAAACAACATTACCAGCTAGATTTGAAATGGTCTTACATCATTATGGCTGATATATACTGAAACAAGGTGATAGGGATGGTGAATAAAAGACCACAAATGCCAATACAGACAACAACACTTACTACAATTGGTAATATTTGGACATTTTTGGCACTGCAGGAGAAAAAAAAATTCAAAAGTAACTCATCTAGACAGACAAATAAATCAAATAAATCAAGAATAGCTCCAAAACATCTACATTTATGCATGAGTGTGGTCTCTACAGATAGATAACACCTAGGCATATTTGCAGCATGGCTAATATTGTAACTGGCTAATAGCATGAGTCACGGTTGGATTCACGAACGTTGAAATTACAGCCAGAGTCGATGCAGACGAATTTGGGCAAATGTTACTGCAGTATAAGTTCTATTATTTCACTTTCGCTTACCAGTATAAACTTTTCTCACTGGTTTCGCCAGGTGTGGTGGGCTTGCTCTGTGACTTTTCCCGCTCGCTGGACTTCAGAAGGAAACTCAGGAAGCTGGTTGAATCTTCTTCTGCTTACCCTATTTCAAACCAGGTAGCAACCAGCATGAAGGCACCACCTTCTGAAACATTTTCAAGATTTTTGATCTAAAAAAATGCCTTGGTGGAATGAATTGATTCAGTTTGATGTATTGTTGTCAGTTTATACTGTATCAAAATAAAAAAAAAGGTCCAACTGTACAAATAACTTTGGCACAGCCCGGCTCTTAGACTGCAACAAAAACGGGAGACACTCGGGTATACTAAATAACAAAACAATTTATTTATAACAAAATATATCAAAATAAATGCAAAAGTGTAGAAGGGAGAGATCTGTATAGTCAGTAGTGTAGGGAGTGGCTGAGTGAAAAATGTGCTGTGTGGATGTTGGATGGAAAACAAACAAAAAGAAGGAAAAACCACAAAGCAGAGGACTAAGGTGCAAGGAGGTCAGGCCACCTGGATTGACTGCTGTACTGGCTTATATGCATGAGACACACCGGGCCCAGGTGTATCCCATACCACTAATCAGTACCCCACTTGGTCTGCAGCCCTGGAGATACAAAGCACAGCAACAGCAAAGTGAACCAAGCAGAGAGGCCGAGGCCGAGGCCGTCGCCGCATTCTCTAATGAGGCAGACTGAACTCAGGCATTGGCACTGCTCTGCTCATGGTCCGCATGACACCAGCACCTATTGACAACCCAGGATATAACTGAACACATCTAGACTGTTCTACAAGAGAAGGAGCGGTTGGAGACCCAGGTGAAGGAACACCAGACCAGACACGACTGCCAGCCAGACCATTTCCCAGAATGACAGCTATACCCTCAATCGGCAACAGAGGGCATACCCCCATCTTAACCTCACCCTTTACCAAGCCACAGTCCAAAATCAGTTTATGCAGTGGAACTGGAAATACCTGCGGATCCATACCACAGACATAAAATCACTGGTATTACTCTCCTGAGAAAATGGCAATGCTGAAGCCAAAACAAATGAATCCAAGGAGCCAGTATCCCTCAAAATCTTAACCGGTACTCTTACTCTCTTTGTCAATGACACAAATCCATCTGACACAAATAGTAAATAGTCTGAAATCTTAGCCTCAGGGTTGGCTTTCACATCTGTCCGGCCACAAGACAGAGCAGGGCCTGGAACAGGTCTAATGGATGCAGCCCGTGATTTCACAAGCATATCCCCCTTACGCATGTTCTTAGCTTGTATAGCAGGACATTCAGCTTTCCAGTGCCCCTTTTCCTTACAATAGTTACACACATCAACATCAGACTGTCCCCCTAACAGCCCCTCTGACCTACCAGTCTGGTCCTCTGGCCACTTTGCAGAATGCACCTTAACACCAGTATCACAGGCCTGGGACTCAAAAATAATCTTATGTGTCAAGACATATTCATCTGTGAGAGCAGCAGCCTTGGCAGCAGTTTTGACTTTATGCTCACTGATGTATGTAGCAACATTATTTGGGAAACAATTTTTAAACTGCTCCAGAACCATTAAATTGCACAAGTCCAAATGTTTTGACTTCCAGAGCTGTACACCACCGATTAAAATGGGTTACCAACTCCCTTACAAACTCTGTGTGTGTCTGGTTAGCTGACCTTTCCCACCTTCTGAACCTTTGCCTATAAGCCTCTGGTACTAACTCATAGGCTTTCAACACAGCTGCCTTAACCAAAGAGTAATTTTGGCTTTCACTCACAGGAAGGGAGCAGTAAGCCTCCTGAGCCTTGCCTGTTAACACAGATTGCAACAACAGTGTACGCACTGAATCAGGCCATTTCCTATTGTCAGCTACCCCTCTCAAACAACAAAAAGAAAGTGTCCAGGTCACTCTCAGAAAACTTAGGAACCAACCGCAGATTGGTAGCCACATCAAACCGCGATGTCAATTCTGACACTACAGAAGCAACATTCAAATCAGTCAGCTATGATCTTACCATCACGAACCAAACTTAGCTTATACTGTTCCAACTCAAGCGCTTTAAGTTCTGTCTCATACTTAATTCTCTCCATAGCCCACTTCTCCTTTTCAACTTGCTGCTGGAGCTTACCATGCTCGATCTGTAACAACAGCAGTTCTTTTTGCTGCTCAAAGGTTAAACCAAGAATTAAATCAACAACACCAGGAGCAGACAAGATAGGTTGTGTATCAACTTTGAAAACCCCATCCTCAAATAAGTTAGCCTTCAAAATTGATTTCACATTCTCCTTCATGCGCTTGTCACCAACATCCATTTCAAAATGCTCTGCAATTTTCACCAGCTGCTCTCGACTACAGTGCTCCAGAATCTCCTCTGATGGAGCTTTCAAAAAATCCTCAACTCCTGACATAAATAAACTTAAAGGCTCAACCACGAGGAGAGCAAAACAGAATTACACACATCAAAACCAATAATGCACACAGTTACACACTAACACAGGGATGGAGAGACAGCCCAAATGCACATCAACCTAAAAATGGAGCCCTCCCCTCTAACTACCTAGCCAGAAACTAGATAACCTCCTCCCTAGTCTTCAGGCAGCTAGTTGTGGTGAGTACTTATGCACTACCAGACCGATGGGACAGTCAGGCAACCAGAAAGCTGGTGACCCCTCCGTACCCACGGATGTGCCCCCGAGACTATTGCTCTAACCACGTTCCACAACTTCCCAACTTCCTTCTAGCCAACAGACAGACAACAAAAACCTCCACACTAATAACAATGTAAACTTACTTAAACAAATTATACCCAACCCAAAAGCATCTCCCTGTAACACCTTGTGTCACTTACCCATCCACTACAAACTCTGGACATGTGGTACCAACACACCAGAGACAAGTTCCACTAATTAACCACCTCATTCACAACTTACCAACTCCACCCACAAAGGCTATAAGAAAAACAGGGGAAAACTGCACTACTCAAAGTTACCAGGAATATCAGAAAGGCCAAAAAACATCAATGGACGAGCCCCCATTTGTCACAGCCCGGCTCTTAGACTGCAACAAAAACGGGAGACACTCTAAATAATAATATACTAAATAACAAAACAATTTATTTATAACAAAATATATCAAAATAAACGCAAAAGTGTAGAAGGGAGAGATCTGTATAGTCAGTAGTGTAGGGAGTGGCTGAGTGAAAAATGTGCTGTGTGGATGTTGGATGGAAAACAAACAAAAAGAGGTCAGGCCACCTGGATTGACTGCTGTACTGGCTTATACGCATGAGACACACCGGCCCCAGGTGTATCCCATACCACTAATCAGTACCCCACTTGGTCTGCAGCCCTGGAGATACAAAGCACAGCAACAGCAAAGTGAACCAAGCAGAGGGGCCGTCACAACTTAAAAGTTTGTTTTCAATGCTCAAATTAATAGTCCGCAATTATTTTAATGGGAAAAAGCACATCAGTCAAATGACAGTCATGTTTTACTGCAGGGCAGTAAAAACAGGATGTCTTTGCACCACATTTAGTTAGGCTCTCTGGCCGTTTACATGTTTTTTTACTGCCTCAGCGACTCCATCCCCAACAAGAGACTCCTTCTGCTGGGCTTCCACCTACACCGAGTGGATTGTGTAACATAGCTATCGGGGAAGACGAGAGGTGGCGGAATTTGCTTCTACACAAATGTCCCAGTGCTAAGTAAATACTGCAGCCCAAATTTGGACTTACTTACTCATTAAATTGCAAACCATTTTAATCACTGAAGTTGTTTTCCTCATTCATTCTGGTCGGAGTTTACATGCTACCCCAGGCTAGCGTACATGAAGCCCACCAAACCCTGCCTGAACAGTTAAACAGCTTGGAGAGGAAACACCCTGATGCGCTTGGGGTCCTTGGGGACTTTAACAGAGCAAAATTAAATTACAAATTGCCAAAATACAAACAGCATATCAACTGCCTAACCAGGGATAATAGCATTCTGGACCACTGCTACAAAGTTATAAAGGGTGCATATTGCGCTGTTCCCCATGCAGCTTTGGGCCTCTCTGATCACTGCTTGGTCCATCTCATTCCAACCTACAGGCAGAAATTAAAATCTGAAAAGCCTGTGGTGAAAACTGTGAAGAAATGGACCAGTGAGGCAAAGCAGGAACTGCAAGACTGCTTTGACTGCACAGACTGGAGTGTCTTTGAAGCTGCATCTGGCAACCTGGATGAACTGACAGAAAGTGTGACATCCTACACCAGCTTTTGTGGAGATATGTGATAACCAAGACCTACTGCACATACAATACTAAACCATGGTTTACAACCAAACTAAAGCACCTTCGCCAGGCTAAGGAGAATGCCTACAGAAGTGGGGAGAAAGTCCTATACAAGCAGGCCAGAAACACCAAGGAGATCAGAGCAGCTAAGAGAAGTTACTCTGAAAAACAGGTTTTCTGCCATCGACCCATTATCAGTGTGAAGAGGCCTATAAGACATCACTAACTAAAGAAGACCACCACCCCCCACTGAGGCAAACAAAGTCCTGGCTGATGACCTGAATGTGTTCCACTGCAGGTTTGAGAAGAACACATTCACATCCCCCACCCACACCAGCTGGATCCCCTGCAGTTTGCTTACAGGGCAAACAGGTCAGTGGATGATGCAGTCAACATGAGACTGCACCACATCCTGCTACAGAGGTTTTGGAGATAGTGGTGACCATATTTTGAACAGTTTTGTGTTGTGGAAGTGCAGTATGTGCGTAATGTAGTTCTCTGCCTGTCAGAAACTGGTCAGAAACTATGGTGCAGAATGGCCCCAGTGGAAAAAAAACGAGTGGACACATAGATATAAATGTATATGTATGCCTGAGGGTGCACTAGATAACAAAACAATTTATTTAATTTTTCTTTTGTTTGTTACTTGAGACCTTGGGCAACATGGATTTGGACTGGTACATAGTTTTTTCTGATGAAAAATGAATACAATTTTATAAAATTTAGTTCTGTTGTTCTGTAATGTCATGTGGCATTATAGAGACATACATATGTAAATAGCCCAGGTTATGCTGACAATAATGATATCTTGTTTGTATCTTGCAGTATTGGATTTATA
>BRZM01000454.1:0-22500 GCA_033238685.1 Lates japonicus | reverse complement strand
AGCATAGCTGCCTTCCAAGCAGTTGACCCGGGTTCGATTCCCGGCCAACGCATACCTTTTAACAATTTTTATTCACTTACTAGAAAAGGATATGTGACCCTTTTCATTTTTCACATTATGAGCTAAAATGGGTACAGAATTTTTAAATGAATGTCTGTATGTACAGTACTGTGCAAAAGTTTTAGGCACTTAAGATGTTTTTACTCTTATCCTTCATCAGTACCATCAGGGAGGTGTCTGATCAGTCCCTCTGTGAAAGGCGGGCTTGTGGTTGTAAAATCGCTTACTATTTTAACAACAGGAAAGCAAAATCTTGGAGACAACAATGAAAACTTTAAGAGATGACAGAAAAATTTATCTCAGAGGCAATACTCACCTTTTAGATGATCAGTGAATCTTTCATCCCCTCTTTGACTTCAGCCGAAAGATGCTATTTTAAGGGGGGAAAAAATCATGTCAGTCTCAGGTGCTGATCAGATTCACCGCAACCCAACTGAATCATTCACCCAGTTATATGGAACTACTGCTTTTCTTTCAAAAACACACTCCCACTTTAATGCTCATCACTTTTTTGAATAATACTCGAATTATTTATGTTGGTCAAATCTCAACTCAAACACTTCTCTTTGCAAATCCAACTATCTTATCTACACTACTTTAAATCTATTATTTCGGTATTTTTTAACTTTTTGAAGCGAATCTGTATCACTTGCAAATTAGAAGGAGCTTCACAGAACAAACTACGCGAAGGAATCCGTGAAATCCGATTTCACGTAACTACAAGCCTTTTTAGCTGGCCCTTAGTTAATGTGTCAAGACCGCGCATGGACAGCAGCATAACTAGGGGTAAAGTTAAGGGGATAATGATTCGGATGAATCCTCTTGGGGTAACCTTGCGTAATCAGTTTGCGAAACCTAAATAACTTGATTGGCTAACTAGTCTAACTCACCAACATTAAGACCACCAGGTTGTAGTTAGCTAGCATGAGACACTGACCTTAACTGAGGTCTGTTAGGCTAAGTAGCATATGGTGATTAAATGCTAGCATCGACTCACCTGTGTTCTCTTTATTCCCAAATTCGTAATTGTCCATAAAGGCAAACTGGTGGAAAGAGTTCTCAATACAGCTAACTGTGAATTAATACTAAATTGAATCGTCTAGAGTTTTTCTTATTTTTTATTCCATCCCGCTGCAGTTCGGTTGATTTGCTCCACACGCACTTCGTTAGTTACGAAGCTCGTCCGCTCCCAAAATTCACAGACACATGACTTGCGGTGCGTTCAAGTACTGGCGGTGGTGCAATTAACATTGGATAGTTAATATTGATTAAATCATAGCTGTTTGTCGTTCCTCTTTTTTTCTTTTGTTTCTTTGCTTGTCTGTTTGGTTGATTCGTTTTTTATTTTTTACTATACTGAAGGTCAAATATAAATTCACCTGCCTTCTGGTATACTTGCGCCCGCTGTCTTTGTCACTTGTCAGATATGCTCATGACATACTTACATACTTTATATAGTTTTAAAAATTGGTAATTTTCAAATTGAAGTAAGGAATAAACTACTTTTTTAAAAAACTACCGACGCTGATTCACAGTGTGCTTTAGCCTATAAGTATAAACCATTTCGCTTTTATTTCTCAGTTTTATTCCTCAGCATTTGTCCCAGTTTGGAAACGTTGGAAATGTCAAACATTAGATCACATGATCACAAAAAGATCAAATTGAAAATGAGAAAGGCACAAATAAACACGTTATAGCGGTGATAATAATTTTTGATGCGAAAATCTTATAACTTTAGGTTGAAAGACAGATTGTACAACTGTTCATCATTCAGTTAAAAAATAATCCCCCTTTTATCAGGTCGTTTTAGTCTGTAATTAAGCCCTTTAAGTCTTATTTCTTATCTGCCAGTGCAGAAAGAATATGCTAGCTGTTTTCAATACACAATTTGTTTTAGGTATTTATATGTCAGATCGGGATTAATTTTACATATTTTACTAAGGGAATCTCCCTTTTTTGTTTCAAGATGCAGATAATCATTTCTAGAATATTCCATAAACAAGGTGAATTAACTTATAACAGGCTGAAAGACTTAAACTACACTGCCAATTTCCTAAAAAAAATATTTTAAAATGGTTTACAAGACTAAATTACAGACAGAAATGGTTTTATAATTTGCAAAAATGACTGGAATGATTCTATTCCAGTAAGATTTTCACATCTTATAATTGTATTGCTACTTTTGCTTAAGTAAAAAATACTTCTTCTACCACTATGGGTTACGTACGTACGAAGTATTGTAAGCAAAAATACAGAGGAGCACACAATTCCCCGAATGTCATTTGTCTTTGCTGAGAATATCAGATAAAGTATGGGCTGTATTAATTAAGCTGATGTCAGTTAATGCAGTAAGTAGTGCAGTTTATTTGAAATGTGTCTGCATTTCTTGAAGGTTACATGGTACTGCCTGTCAACAGCCTGTCCTGGTTTAGTGTTTGTGTCTGTGCCTGTGTCTGTGCGCGCGCGCGCGTGTGTTCTCATGGGGACTAATGGGGCCGACCGCCTGCAATGAAAGTCCAATTATCACGTGACACAGGAGCTACAGCACCGTTGTCATGGAAACGGGCAGCTCATCAGAAACCATCCGGGTTTCCAACTGCAGCAAGCGACTCAGCCAGAGGAATCGATGAGATATTGGGTCTGATTTCATCTGTGGTGAGTACAGGTTATTCAGGGTGTTACTGACTAGAACCACAGTGTGCCTTTCTGGAAAGAAAAAAGCCCACACGTGTAAATAATAGGCGGTGTAGTTGGTTGTGGTGTCTGCTGTGTCGCTGCCAGTGTAAACAGAATGTGGTAATACTTCCGTACTTCCGTTCATGATATTCACATTAAAATCGTTGTCTACAAGCTTCACCTTGTTTGATATGTAAGATGGTGCAGCATTGGGGCCAGGGTGAGGAAGTTTTAAAAAACTGTACAAAACACATCAGAAACAACAATGAATGTCTTATAATGTACTTTCACAAATTTGATTCGACTTTTGTCAACTTTTATTTTGAAGGCAAAGTGACCTCAATGTCTGCCTTGTACTGGATAACTTCACGAGGCTGCAACTGAATAAGCCTGACTAGATGTGTTTTTAGTGTCCCGGCCAGTATTCCACACTCATACTATCGAAGGTTTCTGAACGGATGAATTAGCATCCAACGGAATGGAAACATTGAAAAGAGCTTTGTTTTTGACTGAATTTGATAAAGCTGTCTGTCTGACTGTCGCTACACCTTCCCTCTCAGGTCGTCATGGAGGATAATGGGATGATGTCATTCCCACCACCCATCAGCAAAGACAGGGCATTCTGGGAATTCCCAAAGGTACAACTTCTTCTCCTTCTTCCTCTTCTTCTTCTACTCCTCCTCCTTCTTATTCTTTTTGTCAATACACTGTGGTCACAACTGTTTGCCCCAGTTTAATCCACACACAGGAAAACCCCTATCTTTTACTGTGTAGATCACTGTAGTTAAAATAGTGGGAGTTCCAGTCTAGAGGATGTTAATGTATTGGAAAAGTGTGACTTCTTCCTAACTTTCTCAGGATGTTAAATCAGATCACAGCACTCAGGGTAATTATGTGCTGTTGCAGTCAGCAACCCAATCCAAGCCTCTGCCACCATATCCGCCTGTCCGCTCAATCCTAGCCAAATAAAAGCGTGAGCCACTTTATTTGGACAGGAATCAATAATGTTTAGTAATTTTGGCATCAGTTAACAGGTTCTTAGTGCAAATGTCTCTCCTTGTTTGCCTGAGAACCCTGCTAGTGGTTCTTTGCCAGTATAGTTGAATATGCTAGATATTTTAAGTCATGTTATTAAGCTACAGTCTCTTAAATAATCATGAGTATAGTTAAATATTCAAATCTTTAAAACTGTGGCTTCTTGTTTTGCTGTTTCTCTGCTGCAGATTTAAATCAGTCTTGCAGTCAGATTTAGCTAGACTAGCATTTTCTTCACTTTCAGTTCTTTTGCTTTATAAAAATTGATACTGTCTTCCATTTTGACAGACACTCAAAATATCTTTAAGTCTGAAACCACACATGCTAAATTTATGCAGTAGTAAAACCTATTAACAATAGGTCAAAGTAATACTTGCTTCTGATTTTTGAGTGATGTAAAAATATACCCACAGTACTGTGATTCTGGGTTTGCTGTTTGTCAGATGTTGCAGTACCACAGTGACTCACTCACCCAGACAACTTAAGTGGATTTCTCATAATAAAGATCTGAGTTAACTCAGTTTATTCTAACCCAGTTACAATGTAACATGCATGTATAAAAATCAAACAGCGACAACTTGAGTAACCATGTTAGGAAGGAATTCTCACAGAGTACCCACTGAGGCACTTGTTGACAACCTGTACATTATTGCTGCAGCAGTATATCACAGGATAAATTGCTTATATAACTGATATGTTTTCAGCCATGATAGGATAGGAAGATGAATCGTTCTGATTTTGGTGATGACTCAACCTTTCCCCTTGAACTATTTTTGGACTTGAGTGAAACTATCGCATGGATTGCCATGAAATCTGGTACAGATACTGGTGGTGCTCAGAGAACGAATTCGAATGACTTTGTAGATTCCTGGACTTCCATCTTGTGCCATCATCAGGTCAATGTTTTCTCTTATCCTGTGAAATGTCCCAATGCCTACTTGATGAATTGGGCCAAATTTATTTACATTTATTCATGAGTTCGATATCCATGAATGATACAAACATTCTAAGATCAACTGTTCAGTGATCCCCTCACTTTTCAACTAGCACCATCATCAGGGTTAGGGTTAGGGTTACACTTTTAGTTTTGCCAAGATTTTGGTTTATGTCTAAATTATCTGCAAGACATCATTCCCCCAGCTGTTCTATATGTTTGAGCCTATTTAATAAATGTTAACCACCAAACTTAGACGGTGAACATTAAACGCTTAACAGCTGCATGGTAACATTGTCATCATGAACATGTTAGCATGCTGTAAATTGTCTGTAGTATACAGTATGATCTCATTCTTTTCAGTGCTACACACCTGAGGCTTCTCTGCAGCTGAAGAAAGACTGGGACATTCAGGCTAAAGCAGCCTGTAAAGACAGAGCTGCCAGGCATCAGCCGTGAGTCTCCTGCTTTGGGTTGATGCATCATTCTTAGTTTTGCTTGAACATTACATTTAAATCATATATGTCTCAATGTTAGAAAAAAACTCTTATCTTCTTTGAAGGTGGGACCGGCAGAAAATGTCAAAAGTGGTGGTTGTTGGGGACCTCAATGTGGGGAAGACCTGCCTCATTAATAGGTACTTCATCAATAAGTAGCCAGTTAAGACATAACCTATATAAGTGAGATTACAATATCAAAACCACAGCTAAAACACATAGCACCACATAAATCAAGACAAAACTGCATGTAAAAAGTATTATGTTAAAAGTGTATGGACATTTCTCTTGCCAATACTGTGTACTATGTTAACGTGGCACTGTTGGAACTGACTGGTTACACCTATAAGAATTAAGGAAACTGCTTATAAATAGGTCTAGGACCTGTTGACTGTCAATCTAAGTTCTAATCACCACAGGCAAAAAGAAAAACCTTAACTTGTTTTTGCTGTTGTCAGGTTTTGTAAAGATGTATTCGAAAGAGACTACAAGGCCACCATTGGAGTAGATTTTGAGATTGAGAGGTTTGAAATATCTGGAGTACCCTTCTCCCTTCAGATGTGAGTAGTTTGAGTTTGAATCAATAATCCTGCTCTACAACAGCATGTTACTTTGTGTTTTGACGTCCATGTTTGTCAGTAATCGCTTTTGTTTTTTTACAGCTGGGATACTGCTGGGCAGGAAAAATTCAAGTGCATTGCATCTGCATACTACAGAGGCGCTCAGGGTAAGAAGTTGCTGTAATGAATAATAAAAAAAATGGTTGTATGTTTATTGCTAGGTGAGACTGTTTTACATTTTAGCTCAGGTTAACTAATAATTCTGAAACGTACTGTTCATCTTTTCTAGTCATTATCACAGTCTTTGACATGGCAGACATTAAGTCCCTGGATCATACACGGTAGGTATGGTAATAAAATTATCACTGGGCTTATTCTACCACTGTATAAAGTTTAAAACAGATTGCAAAATTTTGAAACAGCTATAATCAATACTTTTATGTTGACAGTTGATCACATGACTGCTTGTATGCAAAAATGGTGACAGTAGTCATAAACCAATAGAGAATTATCATCCAACTATGACTCCCAAAAAATTTTGAGCATTTTATCTTGATCACTATTTGCAGTATCTGATTTTAAAAACTGAATCAGCGAGTCATTTTAAAAGACATATCTTATACATACAGTAAAACTGAGTAACAACTGTTGCTCTGTAAGATAATGTAAAGATTATTTTTGTTTTTTTATGTTCTCATAGCCAATGGTTGCAGGAGGCAATGAGAGAAAATGAGCCTGACTCCTGTTTCATCTTCTTGGTTGGCACTAAGAATGACCTGCTAGTGAGTATATTTTATATTATATTTAAATGCAGATTTTTACATATATATTTTTTTTCTTTCAGTACCCAATTGTGTTGTTCTTAAGCCCTCAGAGGAAAGACAGAGGACAGAAAAAGATGCCATTAAAATAGCAACAGAAATGCATGCAGAGTTTTGGGCAGTTTCTGCTAAAACAGGTATAGCCAAGAGCTCACACTCGTCAGTTGTTGCTATATGTTACGTTAAGAAAACATAGATAAATGCATCCAAGAAAAGCAGAAAGCCACTGTAAGAACCTACTAATTTCTCTTATTTTAAGGGGAGAACGTGCAGGAGTTTTTCTTCAGGGTGGCAGCTTTGGCCTTTGAGAAGTGCATGCTGAAGGAACTGGAGAATGGAGTTCCAGCTAGCATCGGACGAGGAGATTGTATCAGTAAGTAATGACTCAACTCCTACCAAGCACAGATGATAAAGATAATGGAAGTCTTGAGGATATACAAATCTAGAAAAATGTTTGTCTCGACAGACTCAGATCATGCCAAACTGGAGGAGGCCACATCCCAAGACATGAAGAGAAGCTGCTGCTGATGAAAAGAGGAACAGAGAGCTGTTAGAGAGTAGAACCAGACAGAGGCTGTGTTCTGAGCTTTAGCTGCAGAAGTCAAAATGATCCATCATGTTCCACTGGACTGAAATGTGCCTTAGGACATGAACCATTAGGTCTCTTATTTCATCAAAACAGCCACGTATTCTAACGTTTATAGAAGGTTTGACCAGTACATGTTCTTGAAAGTCTGTTGTTATTGGACTGAAGCTATTAATGATGCATTCTTTTTGCAGATACTAATTCCAAAAGTCCAAAAAGTATTCAGTGGAACTAAATATCTAGACTTTGAGAAACCCAGGATAAAATCATACAGTGGTAATAACTAATATTTGAGTGTGATCAGCACATCTCATCACAACCAGCATGGTTTATCTCATGTAGGTCAGTTCTACAAACTCCATTGTGTCCATCATTTCAGAGGGTGGCAGAGATGTTTGAACCTTATTGCATTTGGGACGTAAGGCCAACATCATCCCTCATGACACCATTGTATGGCCACTCAAGATTTTCTTTACCACTGTAACAGTGTTTATTTCCGTGTACAGTGTTGTTGTGGAATATTGTTGATTATTATGGGTAGCACACTGATAAAGGCACAAAAATTTTAAATTGAGAGGCTAGAATTTGGGAGCAGGTAAACTAAATGGTTATGTTTCCTTTCAAGTAATAAAAGTGTAAATGTCTCTGCTATCAACTCAACATATATAATGGTCACATTATATTGTAATTTCTTGAACTAATATCTTGATATAATGGGACAATAGCTGATGAAAGAAGTTCTGAGACCAGTATTTTGCCTGATCCTGTTGTTATTTAATAAAGTAGTTTATCAGCTGACTGAACTGTTTTGTCTGGATAATATTCAACATTATGAGGTATGGCTGTGCAAAATCCACAAATGATATCTTACTGATGAAGGATTATTTATCTACTAAATACGCTGAACATGCACAGAGGCCTGACGACGCAGTGGTTCAGATATCTAAAAATCTATCTGAAATCGTTGGGATTTGTAGGCATACTTGATTATACACCAAAAAAGCGATGATGGGAATGAGCGGAGTGAGCTCTCTTGTTTCGCTAAGATACTCTCTGAACAAACGCGAACCAATCATATCACACAATTCCAAGCTTTGGAGGAGTGACACCAGAGTAAGCTAGTTAGCCACCAAAGTGCTGTAAATTTCCACACTTAAGACGGTAGTTCTGTGTTATTTCGCCTACATGGCTGTGTTTTCTACGCAAGTATGCATTGGTGCGGCTAGTTGAGGCTAGTGTTAGTTTGTTTAGTAGCTCTAAGTCGTCTCAAATTAGCCACATGCTAGGCTAGCAAATGTCAACATCCCAAGCAGTTTGAGCTGTTGAGGAGAGACTGCTCAGGTATTGGTACATGTGTGTTCACTTGCTCTGCCCGATCTGACTTACAGTTAAGATTAACGTTATATAAATATATTTCTTGAATGTATAGTAGTTCTGTGGGTATAGAGAGAACGTTCATTACTTTCGGTATCCCTTTCACAACACACAACACAGCTTTCCGATCAGACTGCCTTGCTCAGCCACTTTCCACACAGACTTTTAACATTACCCACTCTCATACTATTAGAAAATCAAGTTAATGAATCAGGTACATCGCAGAATTACAATGCTGCCTGTAATAAATGAGTTTAGGATTAGCAAGACAATAGAAGAGAACAAATACTCAAGGCTCGTGTTAGTTTGCTTACAACTTTTACAAATGAAGTAATGATTTTGTTCCTCAGGTGGTTTATCATGAAGACCAATAAGTCATACAAGCTTGTGTTGCACAAGAAAGGTTTTGGTGGAAGTGGTAAGAGAGAATTTGCAATTCCACTTGATTAAATTCATGGTTCTCTTTTTTTAAAGATTTGAAAGATTGTCATTCAAAATGCCTTTTCCTTTGAGCAGATGATGAGTTGGTTGTCAACCCAAAAGTTTTCCCTCAAGTCAGTTTAGGGGATATAATCGAGATCGCACACCCCACAGATGAATACAGGTGAGCATGCATGATGGGAGGATCACTGTGTTAGGTAGTTTTCACAATTTATCCTTGATCCTATAATCTGTCTATTTTGAAATTCCCAGTCCTCTCCTGCTGCAGGTGAAGAGTCTAAAAGAGGACCTGCAGAAAGGTAAATGATCTGACACCATGTAGCAGCATGTCTGCCATATTTCAAAAAATTAGATAAGGCAAGATCAAGTTAAACTTAAATTATATCTGTGTCCCCTAAGAAAGTTGCTTTTTGCTACAGTAGTAGATTTGCAGATTTGCAGATTTGCTTTTTTTTTGCTGCTCTTCTTTGAAGAAAATAATTGGCAGATTAATTAATAATATAAGTTACTGTTAGTTGCAGCACTGCTAGAGATGGATGATCAACAGAAAAACAGGAATGCCTTACAATTTAATGCAGTCCAATACAGCAGCTCTGCAACACATCCTGCCTTGATGTGTGACGTGTAATGCTCAATGTTTCTTGGTGCATAGACGTGTAGAATCAACACTGTGATTGTTTTTATGCTAAAGTTGGTGTTGTTACAGTTTTTTATGCATTAAAACATAGGGTGTTTCTGTTATTTTGGTCATCTCTTACCATATACTGTAATTGGACGAATATACATTAATTGTAACTGTTTTGTTATTGTATTAACTAGAAAATTCTTAGGTTTGAGATAGTTTTTTTTGCCTGTTCACCACCTGTGATGGATTTTTTTGCTCTCATTCAGAGACAATCAGTGTGGACCAGACTGTAGCACAAGCCTTCAAACTTCGTGCATATCAGGATGTCATTGTTAACATAGTTGACCCTAAGGTAAGTTCACTCTGAGTACTCTGCAGCTCCTTCACTTGTCAGAATCTTTCAAGCTGTTTTCTAATATGAAGTCAGGACAGTGTCTGGAGAATCAGGTCCAGACATTGTCCGGAGATGTCCTTTCACTGTTGTAGCACACAACAGGAGATCGTCCGTGTTAGACACGTTACCTACTGGAAATATTCTGTTTGGTTTAGGGCAGGGGCTTGGTTGCTCACTGTGAACCTATTTCTCTTGATAATGACCGATGCTCATGCATCAGCTCGGTCGGACATTACTTTGTACTAGGGATCTGGCAGAATGAAGTCTGTTTACTGTCGGTCTAGTTGATTCAGACATTTGCTTTCTTACATACAGCTCATCTAGGTAATGTCTAGATAAGTTCAGGGTTGCAGTGCATGTGTTAAAGTAGCTTCATATTTACATCATTGCAGGATGTAACACTGGACTTGGTGGAGCTGACTTTCAAGGACCAGTACATCGGCAGAGGAGACATGTGGAGACTAAAGAAGAGTCTGGTAGGGCATGTGAAAGTTTATGAATCTGAATAAAAATGTGTAATAGCACATGAGGATATAACTGTGATCTTTATCTTTATTCCAGGTGAGCACATGTGCTTATGTGACGCAGAAAGTGGAATTTGCAGGAATCAGGTACTAAGCATAAATTTAATTCCCTACATAATGCATAAATGCATTTAGAGTTTCTTGAATGTAGAAGAAATCATCGTGTACGTACATTTTTCTGTGACTGTATGTGTACGGGTTAAGATAAAAAGGCAAAGGGGCAGTTATGGTGTGGTAACTTTCCTGACATTAAAAAAAGAAACTTGACATTTACATAGATACATGTTTTGGTGTTTTAGCTCAGCCTTCCCTTCCCTTGTTCTCTAAGTGCAGGCTTATGATGTTTTTAATTCTATAGAGCCCAGGCCAGTGAACTCTGGGTGAAGGGAGAGAAAGTGACCTGTGGTTACATCAGTGAAGACACCAGGGTAAGTATTTTACTAATGAATGGCAGATGCTGATGTTACTGGTCATACATAATTGATTGCAAATACTTAAGAGTGAGCATTCAAAATGTATGAATTTGACTTTTTCGTATAACCAAACTTTGCAAGTGAGTCAGTATTTATCACAATTTTAATTTCATGCAGTTTAGACGAGTCTCTATTGAAATAATAACTAGACCATTGTGTGACCCTAGAACGTAATACTAAAACCAAAATATGTTATAGTTGAGAATATTTTTAAGATGGGAAACTCATCTTAGGCGATATCTTAAAATAGCTCAGTGAGATGACTCAGAGAAAAGCAGCAAATCCTCACATTCTACAAGCTGGAACCAGTTGAAGATTTTGCATAATGTTTCTGCATGATCAGTGATTTCTATTATTAACTAATGATCAAATTTGTTGTCAATTAACTTGCTATTGATCATCTAGTCATTTCAGCACTATGTAAGTGCTATGTAAATAATAAAAGGATGAAAGCATCTCTGGGAATTGTTACAGCAAGCGTGTAGCACTATATGCTTCCTATCAAATAGTCACTATAGGATTTATTTTTCTTTGAGTCATTAATTTCTCTGAAAACCATCAACAAATCAACACAGGTGGTGTTCAGGTCCACATCTGCGATGGTATACATCTTTATCCAGATGAGCTGTGAGATGTGGGACTTCGACATCTATGGTCAGCTGGGCTTCTCTGTTTGGTCATTCATACTTTATGAGCTTGTTTTGTCTGAATATGACACTGACACTAACATGTACGTGTGGAGGAGAATGCCTGATTTGAGTGTTTTCTTTCAGGTGATCTCTACTTTGAGAAGGCTGTAAATGGGTTCCTGTCTGACCTTTTTGCTAAGTGGAAGGTTTGTGATTTCCATTTGTTTACCTTTGTAACGCTAAAACTTTCTCCAAAATGAAGGATTAACCAAAAACAAACAACAAAAGCAGTGTTTAATGTTACTGTAGGAGAAGAACTGCAGTCATGAGGTGACAGTTGTACTTTTCTCACGTACATTCTACAATGCTAAAACTATAGGTGAGTCTTCTTTCTTGATCATCATAATGAGTTTTGGCACAAATGAACACAGCAGCAGCGATATCTGAGTTAGTAATTTATCTGAGTTATCATTTTCCTCAGATGAATTTCCTGAGATTCTGAGAGGCTCAATCAGACAGGATCACGAGGGACGTTTTTATGAAGACTTCTACAGGTAAGCATACTAACATAGTATTTTATCAAACATTATTTGGAGCTCATCAGAATTACAGACTGGATGTCGGTGGAAATTGATGACTCAAACTGTTTTGTGATCAGGGTCGTGGCTCAGAATGAGAGACGGGATGAATGGACGTCATTACTGGTCACAATAAAGAAGCTTTTCATCCAGTATCCTGTCCTGGTGCGACTGAAAGAAGCAGGTAGCGAATGAGTCGAGCGTTTGGCTGAGTAAAAGATCTTTGGATCAGGTGCCTCTTGAAGCTGAAATCCTGTGTTTATTTACTGTCATACCAGATGGTTTTCCTGTGGGTTATAACTCAACTGCTGCTCAAGGAAACTACCTGGAGGCCATTAACCTTTCCTTCAACGGTATGTACTCTAGAGTCTAGACTCTAGAATCCTAGAGTAGAAGTGTTCTCAAATAAATAAATAAATTCTTTAGCAGAGAGTAGGTGTATTCCAGTACTTAAAGTAGTATTAGTCAACATCATAGTTATGACTTGTAGGATTTGTTGTATGCATTGTGCAGCTATACTGAGTGTACACAGAGAGCACATGTTTTTTGTTTTTTGACTCAACAAGTAACACTTCAGACAGAAAATCAGACAACTGGAAGAAGTCTAGAGCCAAGCTGTTCATGTTGAATGGTTGGTTCTTCTTTTTAAACATAGACACATGTCATCAGTTTGATTTAAAAACTGCAGTTTGTCTCTCAGGGCTCAGGTACTGAGACTTCCTGGACTGCAATAAACTCAATAGCAGCCAAAATTTTGTGGTGATCATTATGGATCATGGAGGCAAATTTGAACAGTATGACCTGGTGTGTACTTCTAACACACACCATTCAGCCACAACATTAAGACCAGTTACCAGTTTTGATGTTGTGGCTCAATGGTGCTTTGCCTGTGGTATACACAGGTGTGTGTGTGTGTGAGAGAGAGAGAGAGAGAGAGAGACAAAACATTAAAATTTGTTATTATTATTCGAGAAGTCTTCAATATCAAGTGTCAGGACGATTACTAACTAGAGAGGACAAAACAGAAAAGCTGAAATCACCATATCTCCCACAGTATTTGACAAGCACTACATCAACCGTAACTTTGACCGCACTGGACAGATGTCAGTGGTTATTACACCCGGTGTAGGAGTGTTTGAAGTGGACCGACTGCTTATGATTCTCACCAAACAGCGAATGATTGACAATGGTGAGTGTGATGATACAAACACACTGGACTGCACAGCCAAACTGAACAGATCTACTTGTTAACAGAGAAATAAAGAATCATTGTATGGTAAATGATGTTGATGACACATCCTTTTCCCTTTAGGTATTGGGGTAGACTTGGTGTGCATGGGAGAGCAGCCATTGCACGCAGTACCGTTGTTCAAGGTAAACATATCCAGGTATCAGTGTCCGTGGTTGCTTCAGGCCAAATACTGTACCTGTTTGTTACTGATAGTGTCGGTCATTTTCTCTGTAGCTGCACAACAGGACAACCCCTGGAGACTCTCGTGTGGGAGACGACTATAACCTGCCTCACTGGATTAACCACAGGCAAGACAACACGATACACCATGAGAATAAAGATCAGTACAAATTTTATGTAAAGTTGTAATCAGTTGTTCTGTGTCCTGTTTGCATCTTTTTCGTCCATGCCCATAGCTTCTACACCTCCAAAAGTCTGAACTCTTGTAGCTCCTTTACCCCTCGAATCAAACTGGCTGGTCATAAGGTACCTTCATTTTTCAGCACTGATATTCTACTTAAAAAGTTTGAAAAAGGTTTTTTGTATGATTTAACATCTCATTAAATTACAATTATTTCTAGATTCACGCTGAAAAATTCAAGACCAGCAAAGACCACAGTGAGTTGTGATTGTTAATATCTCTGACACCTTTTTAATTTCTTAAAGTATGACTTAATAATGACTTCATCTTTACTCTAACCTTCCTCACCGTGGCCTCTTTCAGCTCTCTGTGCTCCAAAGGACTCTGACAACAGCTTGCCCATACAGGTGGACTATGATGCCTATGACGCCCAGGTGTTCAGACTTCCTGGTCCTTCCCGAATTCAGAGGAGCACCAACTTCAGGTGTATGACCATTTGCACAACACTCCACTCCATTAAACACAGTGGAGAGAGTTAGTCTTTCTATTGAATCTTGTGAACTCTCAGCCCTGTTGAACAGTAGTGACTGTGTGTCTTTCAGGATGGGTCGAGACAAAGAGATGAGTGGGAGGAAGAGCTGGGGCTCTGTGGATGTCAGTGCAGGTATAGGGGCGTCCCCTCCTGTACGCTCTGGTGGTCCTGAGGAACAGCGTAGCCTGGCCTCTGATGATAGTCTGGGTCCAGTGTCCAACATGCTGCTCATACCCCGCATGCCTCCTGCCAAATATGAAGTCAGCAGTTCTTTGGGATACACAAGCACCAGAGGTAACCCCTCCAGAGGTTTAGTCTGGACCTGTCCCGCTGTGCTTGTGTGCGCCACATATTTTTCCTTCCTCAGTCCCGTTCCTGTTGTCTTGTTTTCTTATTTCTTATTCTGTTGTTCAGAGTTGTTGGAGAAGATGATGGACTCCCAGCGGGACTCCAGTGCCCCGGGCAGGTTCACAGTGGGAAGTGCTGAGTCGACGCTGCACATCCGTCCAGGAGGTTACACCCCACAGAGAGCTCTGATAAACCCCTTCACCCCATCTAGGATGCCCATGAAGCTCACCTCCAACCGCCGCCGGTGGATGCACACTTTCCCAGTCGGTGAGGTGATATAGAGTCCTGCGCAAACACACTGCCTCCTGCCATCAAGAATTTATTGGAACTAGTTCAGGTGTGGGATGATAATCTTAGTGGAGGTGAGCTTGTTATTCGTCACAGCTTTAGGAGATAGATAGATAGATTAGACCACTCACCTTACTTCTGCTTGGAAGTCTGGTAAATTGATTCAAGTGATGTCACTTGAGTCAGCTTCATTTGGGTCTGAAGACCACAAGTTTGTAGTTTGGCAGTGTGTAAAAAGTTAGCTTACCAGATATTTGTGGCCCACCCCTCATCTCTGTTTGAGGCTAGCAGCCAAGTCAAGTTGCAGTGTGGGTAATGTAGACACCAGGTTTTGACAAAGAAGAAGAATGCATGGAATGAAAACAGTATCTCTGCTTCTGCTGCATTGATTTTGATCCTTATTTTAAAAACACTGAGTCAAACAATGTCATAGGAATGTAATGCTAAATTAGTTAAGTACTTCACTGATATTTTCATTAGAAATCATTTTGAATTTGTTCCAAAAGCACCAGTAGTGATCCCCAAAATCACAACTGAAATTTCCAAAAGAAGGACGACTGTGGTACAACCTAATATGCTGTATCTATAAGTACCTTGCCACACCAGGCTGCTACCAGCAGCTCCAGGCTCAATATGATCCTCAAATTTGGCTTTATAAATGTTAGATCACTTTCTACTAAGGCATTATTGATAAATGACTTGATTCTTGAACATAATCTGGATATGATTGGTCTATGTGAAACATGGCTTAAACCAGATAAGTTCCTGCCTTTAAATGAAGCTTCCCCACCTGAGTATACCAATGCACATGTTGCTCGGGCTACAAAAAAGGTGGGGGCGTCGCTTTAATTTATAAGTCTTTCTTTGAGCTAACCTCAGCTCTTAATGTCACTTCTAACTCCTTTGAGGCTGTAGTATTGAAACCTTCTCCAGTAGCTTCAGATCCCCATGACCAGGGAAATAGACTGCAACCACTCCACCTTGTGGTACTTTACAGACCACCTGGCCCCTACTCACAGTTTTTAGATGAATTTGGAAATTTTTTATCATGTCTTGTCCATATATAGTGATGATATTCTAATTATGGGTGACTTTAACATTCACCTAAATAAGGCCTCTGACCCTCTAAATAAAGCCTTTTTGGCACTTATTGATATTTTTGGGTTCACACAGTCTGTATATGAACCTACTCACTGTGGTGGTAACACTCTTGACTTCATTCTTTCCCGTGGGATAGAGGTGTCTAATCTGACTATCTCTCCTGTCACATCTGTTATCTCCGATCATTTTCTTATCAAATTTGATGCAACTTTAGCCTGTCCCCCTAAAATTGTTTCAGATATATCTTCCACCAGACACATAGGTCCCACAACTTTAACTGTTCTTAGTGAGCAACTACCAGAGGTCCTGGCCCCTTTTACGGCAGGAATTGGTTCTGTTGATAACTGTACCAGGGATTTAAATACAACCTTGTCTAGTCTCCTTGATTCAGTTGCACCTCTCACCACTAAAGTTAAACAGCCAAAGAGGTCTACGCCCTGGTTCACAGATGACACACGTGCTCTGAAGCAGGCCTGTCGGAAATTAGAGCGCAAATGGCGCAAATCCAAATCAGAAGCTCTGTATCTCCAGTGGCACCAGGGTGTTCTGGAATATAAGCGTGCACTGTCTACTGCCAGAGCAGCATATTTTTCTAAATTAATCAATAGCAATAAACATAATCCTATTTCTTTTTGACACTGTAGCTAAACTCACTGAAAAGCAGCAGGCTCCTAGCTGCTCGCCCTTTACTGCTTGTGAGTTTCAGAATTTTTTTTGCAGTAAAATTGATGAGATTAGATTAAAAATCAGTTCAATTTCTCCGGCATCTGCTGCAGAACCGGCTGTGCATCACACTGAGTCTCAGAGAGTTTCTGCTGATGAATTTTGACATTATATGTCTTGATTCATTATCTAAGATAGTACTAGCTTCTAAACCCACCACTTGCCTTCTTGACCCTTTACCAGGTAAACTTTCCAAAGATCTCTGGCCAGTCTTGGGCCCTGCAGTGCTGAATATTGTGAATCTATCGTTGACGACTGGCACTGTTCCTTCTAGCTTCAAAACAGCTGTGGTTAAACCTCTACTTAAGAAACCACACCTTGATCCTGGGTCTTTAGGTGACTATCGGCCTGTTTCAAATCTTCCATTCTTCTCCAAAAAAACTAGAAAAAGTGGTGTCTCAGCAGCTTTCAGCTCATTTAGCTGATAATAATCTTTTCGAACCTTATCAGTCTGCCTTTAGGGCCTTTCACTCTACTGAAACAGCACTTGCTAAAGTAGTAAATGATCTTCTACTCTCTTTGGATTCAGATTCCACTTCTCTACTCCTATTACTTGATCTTAGTGCAGTCTTTGATACCATAGACCACTGTATACTCATGGACCGACTGGAAAATAGATTTGGAATCTCTGGCCTGGCCCTCAGCTGGTTAAAATCTTACTTATCTGACAGAACTCAGTGTGTCTCTTGTAATAACACCATATCAGCCTTTTCTGATGTGAAATATGGTGTACCCCAGGGTTCTGTTCTTGGCCCCCTGCTTTTCTCTCTTTATATTTCTCCTCTTGGCCAAATTATTCGGAGTCATGGAATTAATTTTCATTGTCATGCTGATGATACCCAGCTGTATGTGCCCATAAAGGCTGACAATGCCTCTCAAATTAGGGAACTAGAGATCTGCTTGTCTTCTGTTAAAAGCTGGATGTCTCGAAACTTCCTGCTTCTTAACTCAGACAAAACTGAAATGCTGGTTATTGGCCCAGCACGATATAGACACCAGTTCGATCAAGTAACTATATCCCTTGACAATTGTGTTATCTCTCAAAGTACAACAGCCAAAAATCTGGGTGTCACACTTGATCCTGCTCTTTCCTTCGATCAGCATATTAAAGACAATACAAAGACCGCCTTTTTTCACCTACGCAATATAGCTAGGATTCGGTCTTTTCTTTCCATGGCAGACGCTGAAATTCTAGTCCATGCCTTTGTTTCCTCTAGACTGGATTATTGTAATGTTTTGCTTTCGGGACTACCGCGTGCTAGCACTAAAAGTCTGCAAATGGTTCAGAATGCTGCAGCTAGAATGCTAACCAAATTGAGAAGGTTTGACCACATTACCCCAGTTTTAGCCTCCCTTCATTGGCTCCCTATTCATGTTAGATCAGACTTTAAAGTTCTCTTAAAGACTTATAAAATTCTAAATGGGCTAGCCTCCTCATACCTGTCTGAACTTCTTAACCCTTATATTCCCTCCCGTGCTCTGCGTTCTCAGAGTGCAGCGCTGCTATCTGTCCCCAGAGTTAAAAAGAAGTCAGCAGGCTGCAGGGCCTTCTCCTATCGGGCCCCCTTCCTCTGGAACAACCTCCCTATTGATATTAGACAGGCTGACTCAGTTGAGGCCTTTAAATCCAAACTAAAAACTCATCTTTATGCCTTAACTTTCGACTAGCATATTATTCTGGTTCCTATTTCAGGTTACCACTTTCCTTCGGCGGGTTGGGTCAGTCTCAATGCATCAGTTAAGCTTAGTAGTTAGTAAATGATGTCCATGATGTCCTGCCGACGAGATTACTATAAACTGTCTTAATATCGCTGCATCACTCTAACTGTATGTTCTTCCCTGAAGCACATTAGTGCCCAGGCTGTGCTTCTCTCTCTCTCTCTCTTCTACTGTCTCTTACTGCAGGGTTCTGCCTCCGGAGCTGGAGAGTCTCCTACTGCTCCCATGATCCAGCTCAACCCATGATACGACAATAATTAAACATTTATTAGTGTTAGTGATAGTGTTAGTGCTATTAATGTTTCACTGTTGTCATTATTATTCCTTTAGCTGTAATAATAATTATTACTATTATTATTATTATTATTATTATTACTACTACTACTATTTACTTTTTGACTTAGTCTGTGTATCTGCAATGTTGTCTTTCCCTTGCCCCATTCCCCCACCCCCCTCTCTCTGTCTAAACCCAACCGGTCGAGGCAGATGGCCGCCCACCCTGAGTCCGGTTCTGCTCGAGGTTTCTGCCTCTTAAAAGGAAGTTTTTCCTTGCCACAGTCGCCTAGTGCTGCTCATGGTGGGATCTGTTGGGTTTCTCTCTGTAAATTTTATAAGATAAAGAGTACGGTCTAGACCTGCTCTATATGTACAGTGCCTCGAGATAACTTCTGTTGTGAATTGGCGCTATATAAATAAAATTTGACTTGACTTGACTTGACTATACCATGAGTCATCAATCAAGATCAACTACTGGCCTGATTTAAATCAAATTTTGTATGAAATTTATGGTCTTCAGAGGATGACCCCTTTTTTCTGTGATGAAGTATCTTAAAAACAAATTGTGGATTTTTAAAAATGAAACGGATGGTTCGGTCATCAGAGGATAAATTACAGTGTTTTTGGTGAAACCCTTATCTTTCTCTAGCGCCACCATGAGTCCAAATTTATTAACACATTTGAGATTTTCAGAGAATGAACCTTTCAATTTTTGTCCAGGCTTGGTTTATATGGCACATGGCACTTTGTAACCACAGACCAGACAAACATGACTGTGTAGATGCCCTACACCTAGCCCTGGACCCACACATAGTTATGTATGATGGAGAATTATTTTTTTAAGTAAGGGCCAGTGACTATTGTTGGTATTCATCCAAACAGCTGACTGTATGTGCTACTTTTTCAGGTCCTTCTGGAGAAGCAATCCAGATTCATCACCAGACCAGACAAAACATGGCTGAACTGCAGGGCAGCCAGCAGAGAGATCCTGCCCACACCTCTGCTGAGCTGCTGGAGCTGGCTTATCATGAGGCCACTGGAAGGTTAGACACACCTGCTACAGGGAACAAACATTTCCTTTGTAATAATTGTTGTCTTAAAACACAGACAGTAAGATGAATGCTTGTTATTTGTATCTCTATTTAAGGCGAACAACCTCTAGGCAAGCAGGAGAGAATGGCCTTTACATTGGTGGAGGGATGGATGAGTTCACTGGAAGTCCAGGGAGCAATAACAGTGGTGATATACCTACATAAAGAACATCCTCCTGGAACATACATAGTATTTTGACACTAATTTATATATATTCTGTAGCTCATTCTACTTTACCTGCAGTGATATAAGAAGCACACCAGGCTTGTGGCTGATTTCCAGTAATATCAATATCTATATCAGTGAGGCTAGCATTATTCTGAATTTATTCTTGAATTAACTGATCTACTAACAAGTTTTGTGTGCCTGATATATCATATTCCTCTGGGTCATAGAGTATTATGGACCATGTTGTTGCATTGAGTGATTGATTCAGTCTTACATACACTGCCCTGTTGCCCCAATAAGCATACCAAATGTGGGTTAATCTGCTGCTGGAAATAGTCCCCACCAAATAGTCTTTAACAGTTTATTCAATAATTTTTATCTGAATGACCACAGCCTCTCTATCATCTCCAACCAGTCTGACTATTCTCCTCTGATTATCTTCTCTCAAAAACAAGGTGATTCCATCCACAGAACTGCAGCTCACTGGATCTTTTTGGTTTTTGGCTCCATTCTTTGTAAACCCAGAGACTGTTGTGTGTGAAAATCCTGATACCATCAATCATGCCACAGTCAAAATCACTGAGATCCATTTTTTCCCATTCTGATGTTTGATGTGAACATTAACTGAAGTTCCTGACCTGTATCTGCAGGATTTTATGCAGTGCACTGTTGCCACATGATTCACTGTCTAATAATTGCATAAATAAGCAGGTGTACAGGTGATCCCAATAAAGTGCTCAGTGAGTGTACTTTAGACATTACACATCCCAAACACATCAGTAATACAAACAAGGAAAAGGTTTTTTGTTGAGTCTCACTAATAATGCAGAGGCAACAGGTGTTTATACAAATGATGGTGAAAACTACACTGGTGAATGTATGTGACCTTGTAAACTCATTAGATAACATTGGTACCCAGAAAATCTATAACTGCAAGAGTTGGCTCTTTACAATTCACACACAGTCTTGTCTTGAAGACCTTCTGCCAACTTCTGCCAACAACGATGGATGCAGATTATGTTTTGCCTCACTGTCTACAGTATTTTTACATCAGGTGAACAAGGAAGCCTGAGTAACTTTACTCCTGCAACTACTGATCCATTAGTCGGTTAGCTGAGAGAAAAACAAACCACATTTCAAGTAAAAATGCCAGAAACAAGGTGGTTCCAGTTTCTCAAATGTGAAAAGTTGCTGCTTTTCTTTGTTATATATGATAATACATGAAATGTCTCTTTGACTCTTGGTTAGACAAAAGAAGACACATTGCTTTTGGTTTTGGGAAACAGGGATAAACAGTTTATGCAACTTTTTTGCAGCGCATAGCCCAAATGATGAATTGATGAAAGTCATTGTTAACTCTGATCTCTGTATAGGAACTCTGACTAACCATGGCTCCTCATTTGAAGACTTCTCCCTCATCAGTGCTGATCCAAGTGAGTCCATCTTGCCCTTACAAAAACAAAGACATGTCCATTGATAAGTTGCAAACGTTGTCATGTAGCCATACCTCAGGATCGGGCTGTAAACTTAATCAACAAACTCATGATGCCAATAAACCTTCAGAGGTGTCTTTAACCTGTGAGGGCTTATTCAGCTTTAGCAGGCAGGTTTCTCCAGTTGGCATCTGTCTCCAGGGGTGGCAGGTAGAAATGACTCTTACAGGTCATGTGGTTTGGGGGTACCCTCTTCTTCTCCCTCTGTATCCTCTGTTGCTCCGTTGGAGTCTTTTCTCTCTCTTTCTCTGGGTCTCCTCCTGTTAATCTGTAACTTAATTCTTATGATAATATAATACCCGGTGTTCAAATCCTCCAAATAATTAGGCCTCCCATAATTTTCCTACACCATGACCTGTTTGCACTCAACAAGCCTATCTGCATATCTCATTCCTGCATGGCGGTGCACATAGTGTGTTTGGCTTGATTTGAAATGTAAATCTTTCTCTTCCACACAGTATTTTGAATTGATAGTTTGCTCACCATCTGAATGTTTGCATGCTGTAATATCTCTGCTTAAATTCACTCGGTCACTTCAGAGTTCACACCTTTTTTGAGCTCGGGACATATTTTCCACTTGCTTCTGAGTGATCACATGATCACAGACCGACTGTCACAGAGCCACAATCTGCATGTTTGATCACTGCTCCACAACTACAGGCCCCTCAGGAATCATCAGCAGGGGCGATGAGGCCAGTAAAAATAACACTTAACTTGTTTTTTCTTCCCCTCTCTTCTTCCTTTTTTTGTGTTTTTATCCTCATCTTCACCCTTTTCCATCTCCATGTCTTTATCCTTTCTACTCCTTTCTTTTCTTATCACTCCTCTGTGCTTCCCTGCCCCTGCCCCCCCACACACATGTACCGCTCCACTCTGGGTACATGCATTTGTCTTTGCTGTGGGGATTTTTTGTTTGTGTGTGTGTGTGTGTGTGTGTGTGTGTGTGTGTGTGTGTGTGTGT